>VZRL01003807.1:2740893-2809402 GCA_013397895.1 Origma solitaria
GAGGGGAGCTGCCGCCGCCGGCAGCGCTGCCCGGGCACCCGCGGGAGCCGCGCGGAGAGGACGAGGGAGGGACGGGCCGGTTCTTCCTAACGCGGCCGCCGCGCCGCTGAAGGTTCCGCTGGCAGCGGGCCGGCACCGCCGGGCTCGCCCGGGCCCCGGCGGG
The DNA here is from genome assembly GCA_013397895.1 of Origma solitaria. Classification (NCBI taxonomy): domain Eukaryota; kingdom Metazoa; phylum Chordata; class Aves; order Passeriformes; family Acanthizidae; genus Origma; species Origma solitaria. The sequence continues at coordinate 2,741,057 of VZRL01003807.1, forward strand.
AGCTGCCCCTCAGAACCCGCGTACACGTGGGGTGGGGATGGCGCCTTCCGCTGATTCCATTCCTCCACCGACCAGCCATCGCCACACACCGCCCCCCTCTGCTATACTTTCCCCTAACGCAAAAGGTAACGCAAAACCTGTTCCTGCCTGTCTCTGGTCCCCTCTTCGCCCACCTTGAAACCATTTAGGCACGCTCGCTGAGGTGTTCTGTCCTCTCCAATGGCGCTCTCCCCTGGCTTTCCCATCCGCCTACTCACACCGCGGTCTCTGCCGTCCCAGCAGCCGACAGACTCTTGCACACCATGGCCCAGGCCAAGCACACCCCAGAGTGGCCACCAGCTCAGGACTCACCTGCTCCTTGTTCAAAAAACAGAGAGAAAAGCAAGGGACGGAGATTATGTCCTATGTTTTGAGAAAATAAATGCATTTCCAGCATTTGGCTAGAATAAAAACCCTAGCTGAAACAATTCCAATGGTATGGTGTATTTTAATCAAACGCTACATCACACCTACACGACACACCAGTTCCACAAACTTATATACACCTTGGAAAGATTCTGCCATGACTGATTTTCGCTGAAAAAGTAGCAAAGAGACCAAGACTGTGTTGGAAAAAAAAGGTCACAAATTTCTATTTACCTTTCCAAAGATAAGCATACAGCCCATTGACAGAACAGGTTTTGCAGAGATACAGTGTAGCTACATACAAGGTGAATTCATATGATTCAAAGTCTCCTTCCACATCCTTGGGTCATAGTGCAGACTTGTACAATTAATTCTTTTCATCCACAGAAATAAGTCAGTGAAGCCAACAGGAATTTGGTTGAATTTTTGCAGATGACTGTCACAGATGATGACGAAGATTCAAAAAACAGGCTGGATGCAATTTTTGCTTTTACACGCATTGCACTCCTCTGGATCTAGCACACTTTAGTCTTCACAAATTACAAGTGCAAAAAGTCAGAAGTCAAATCTGGGCAAATGTAAAACTGCTGGCGGTTCTATAAATAGATCCATTAAACGTAAACATGACATTGCCTATGGGCATTGGGAGAATTGTTCACATAACAGAATTTCTAAACAGTTGTCTGGCTCATGTGCTTTCACATATTCTAGAGACTAGTGCTTTCTGAAGTTTTGCTTGGTCTTGATCATCAACTGAAACATGAGAAACAGGATGTGTCATTTTAAAGATCAACAATTTCCATCGAATCACTAATTGACCAGGAATGGACCCAGGCTTATGCAACTGAAAGCTTGTTAGTGTGTTCCCCAGCTGTGTCCTCTATGTAATAAATATCTACTTCCAACAAATCTTGTTTTGCTTCCATCATCCTTAGACCATCACAGTTATTGCAACTCTATGACTGGCATGAAATGTCTTATTCAGTGTTTCAAGTAATTTTCTGTTCATTCCCAGCGTTACTAAAAGCATAATAACGCAAAATTCAGATATTGTAATTTGCCTTTTTGTCAAGTTGCTGTTACAGCAACTTCAGGTCACAGTCCCATTTCAAACAAAATATTCTTCAGATTTTAAAAGTGAAATAGAAATGCTAGCAGAACATAACAGTGTTTAAAAAATACAATTGAGTACTGCAGGATTGGAAAGAGGATTTCATCATGTAACAAAAGCAACAGGAAAAATTAGTAATAAAGCATTTTTTGTCTACAAGAGTCTTCAGAAGAGCCAGAGAACATCAAACTGAAAGTTAAAAATTAGGAAAAGAATGATAATTCAAAATGTTTCATATTATAACTACTAGTTCTTTTACAGATAAGACTATGAAAACTAAAATTTCAACTTTTTTAAAGAGCTAATTTGCCTATGAAGATTATTCATATTAATTCACAACAATTTTAACACATTTTGTTAGCACTGATCACATCATTTCAGTAAAAGCTACCAGCAAAAGAATGGTATTAAAATATTTACATTACAGTTCATCAGGCTTATTACCTCCACAGCTCCTATTTATGAAGTGAGATATCTATGAAAAAGGAATTAGCATGTTCTGAAATGCTTAGAAAGTCTGCTTTAACATTAATGAAATTTCCATATGCCTAAGTGCTCTGAGAAGATTCCATTGTAGATGACCCATAAAGGAATACAATATTGGATTTAGAATTAATAGCATAAAAGTAATAGAAAAAAGTATGATCCTGCATATTTTGTCAATTGTCCCTTGTTTTTTCAACCTGTTAGTGTTGGTTTCTGAAAATGGCCTATTTATTACACTGTTGGGGCAGACCAAAATATACATGTACTTGGCGGGAAATAGTCAGCTTGTAAGGTGAGGCAGCTGGCTAGCAGATAAAGAGAGAGGCCTGGTTTCTGAAAAGGATGGAAATTCAAACTGCAGGAAAAGTAACTAAGATGTATTGGTCAACCATTTTGCCTTATGCCATCTGTCCCACTGCAATTCCCGCAAACGCAGGGGGAAGAGAAATACTGGGTTGTTCAGTGCCATTTCATGAGCTTGGTATGAAGAAACAGAGCTTTTCACAGGGCCACACAGCACCGAACTGTGGTGGTTTGACCCTGGCTGGATGCCAGGTACTCACCAAAGCCACATGATCATTCCTGTCCACGGGCAGGGTGGAGAAAATGTAACGGAAGGCTCATAAGTTGAGATAAGGACAGGCAGAGATCACTCACTGATTACTGTCACAGGCAAAACAGACTTGATTTGCAGATATTAATTGAATTTATTACCAACCATAATCATAGCAGGATAATAAGATCATAAATATACCTTCCCCCCACCATTCCCTCTTTCCTGGGCTCTACCCCCAGCAGCACAGGCAGACAGGGAATAGGGCTTATGGTCAGTTCATCACCTGTTGGTTCTGCCACTGCTCTGGGAGAGGAGTCCTGCCCCTGCTCCAGTGTGGGGTCCTTCCCATGAGAGACAGTTCTCCATGACCTTCTCCAGTGTGAGTCCTCACCATGGACTACAGTTCTTCATTAACTGCTCCAGCATGGGCTCCTTTATATAGGATGCAGTCCTTCAGGACCAGGCTGCTCCAGTGTGTGTCCTCCATGGGGTCGCAAGTCCTGTCAGTAAACCCTAATATGGGCTTCTCCCTCCACAGGTCTGCAGGTCCCTGCCAGGAGCATATTCCCATGGGTTCGCAGCCTTCCTCTGGGCATCTACCTGCTCCAGGTGGATCTCTCCTCCCCCGGTGACCTCCATGGGCTGCAGGGGCACAGCTTCCTCACCATAGTCTTCACCACAGGTTCCATGGGAATCTCAGCTCCGGTGCCTGGAGCACCTCCTGCCCCTCCTTCTGCACTGACCTTGATGTCTGCAGACTTGTTCCTCTCACGTGTTCTCACCCCTCTCTTCTCTAGCCACAATTACATCTGTGCAATAACTTCTTTTCCTTCTTAAATACGTTATCACAGAGGCATTACTGCCATCTCTGGTGGGCTCAGCCTTGGCCAGCAGAGGGTCTGCTCTGGAGCTGGCTAGGGTTCGCTCTGTTGGATGTGAGGGAAGTTTCAGCAGCTTCTCACTTCTCACAGAAGCCACTCCTGCTGTGTCCCCTCTGCTACCAAAACCTGGCCACACAAACCCAATACACACACTGATATGGTACTCTCATACTTCTTGTAACCCAAAACTAAACCTGGTAAAGAAACTTTCTGCACTAGTACCCCGCACAGATCTATGAGAAACAGATGTGACAGGCATTTAAACTGATGACAATGTTAAAGTTGTAGAGAATATAAACTGACTTAAATAAAGCAGCATTTTAATCTCTGCTAAGATATTAAACATTCTATAACAAGGAATCAGAAAAACCAATTCAAAAAGTACTTGCATTTATGAAGGTAACATATGAAAATAGAATGCTCAAAGCCCAGAGGAGAGGAAAAAAACTTCTGCAAGCAAACTTCCAGCGTCAATGGGTTTTTTTATTCCAGATGGAGTTTTTGGCTTCTTAGACAAATACTATTCACCACTGAAGTGGTGGGGAAGAATCCAAGCTTAACAGCCAGCTTGTGTCAAAGGTTAGCAATGCTTAATGGCCAGTGTTGTTTCATTATTTAAAGAAAAGGTGCTTAATATGCAAGTTAACCTACCACTCTGTTTTTAGTTTGGCATACTGACCAGTGGTATGTTGGGTTTGTTCCAAATAGTTTGTCTGAAACAACTAATCATAGTGCTGATTATTAAAATTATTTTTCTACCTACAGCATACATCAGAGAAAGAAAACTATTTTGAGGAAAATATAATGTTGCAGAAGACAGCATAGAAGTCCTTATTTTATATCACAGTAATATAGAATTAAAAAGTAAATACTAAAAAGCTTTTCCTCAGTAGAAATGGTAATTTTACCAATCTTTTATCTTTTAATTCAAATCAACATTGTAACGCTTATTAGAATGTTTCATATATTCTACTTCAAGTGATCAGAGATGCAGTTCAAATACTATTTGTATTTTAAGGCAATCATAATCAACTCCTACTACCGTCTGCTATTTGCTGAAATGCGAAGTGCAAAAAATCTCAGGCCAAAACTCATTAGTGTGATAATTAATTTCTCTACAGGGAAGAGTACAGCTCATAACCATTACAGAAGCAAAAATTTTACTGGAACGTAAGTTGTTTGGGTTTTTTTCGGTTAGCACATTGTTAATGAAAGGAGGTAACTGCACAGTTCTCCATTCCTACTGAAGTCAGTAATCTCTATGAAATTTAGAAGAGACCATAGGAAAATTGTTTGAGAAAATAACTTCACAATGACATTTGTGTCCTTTCTGAGAGTATAAAATTGCAATTTGAAGGGAAGTAAAGTGAGACTGAACAGTGTCTGCGAAATCAAGCCTGACAACATTATAAAACCTCCTACTCCTTACTCATAGCAAGGAAGACAGTCATATAAGAAGTGAAACAAACTTTATCAAGTTATTTCAACATTTCAAGGTTTTGTACTTTGATGAGTTTATTTTCTTAGACATAAAATAGTTACATCTGCAAGTGTACATTTTTTGTAAACCATTAAGCCCTTATAGCTGCTTGAAAGTTAAAGTCATAAAGAGAATAATTCAAGAAAACTTAGGAACCTGAAAAGCTTTCTTCACAATGGACTTTTGAGTGTAGTTTGTGGCCTTCAAAGTGATTCAGTTCATACTCCGCTTGTGAGATAACGGGCAATTGATACTTAAAATGTAATGTATGCTTGTACAATCAGGCAAACAGATTGTTTCACTATTTTATGAAATCCCTTGATGTTAATTCTTAGTCTTTAATAAAGGACAGGGGCTAGCAGTTATTAATATTGATTGTCTGAATCTGGAGTTTAATCGCTAATTGTGCTGCAAAAAAAAAATTCAGACACCAAAAGAGATTCTTTCAAAGCCCATTCATGTGAAATGGGAGCCAGCACAGCCAGTGAAAGGACAACAGAATATCACTCACGTTGCAATATAGGTTAAAATCATATTCTTCCAGCTCAGTGTTTCATAGTATATTTTAAACCTGCCATACTGTGCCTGGAAATAACCCCTGCACCAAAAATGCATATATTTACACACACCCAAAAGACGTCACCTCCCAATATTAAAAAAAAAAGCAGTCCACTGGTTTTTGGAGGCTGAATAACTGTATTTATATCTGAATTGCTACGTGCTCCACAACTGTATTATAAGAATGGTATGGTGCCAGTAAGTTTGCTATCCTATATTACTTAACATGCAGTAAAAAATAGGAAGCGAAACGGGAAGAAAAATGCTGTAGTTTACTGTGTCTCATGTTTATTGTGTCAGTGTAAAACATTTCAGTCTTGTTCCAAACTCTAAGGATTTCAGATAAATGCTTTAGCTGCTTTTAAGTTCAGGGAAAAGCCAAGGAAGGGTTTAATCATGGGTCTTTCATTGTGCTGCTCTCCTGGTAAGCCTTTTTCCTGCTATATTTCAAACTGTTGTCCAACACTGCTCATAGGGAAGCAGATGAAGAAGCTCCCTACCCATTGCACAATAACATAACTGACAGACACAGTTCAGCTAAATTCTAAATGTGATCTAAATCATAGCTTCATCTTTAGCTTAAACTCAAAAATTAAAATCTTCCTAGACTAATTGAACCTCAGAGGAAAAGACATTTTCCTAATCTTTTGACTTATTTATGCAAACAGTGTACAGAATAGTATTCTGGATTTTAAAAACATCATAATTACATGTTTTTAGAAAGATACAGTGGTTTTGCACTTTAATTAGGCCTCTGCTTCTCAACACAGAGAAACAGCCATGTACCATTTTTGACTATTCCTTAAGGGTAAACATACCTATTACATGTTAGGAAATTAGAAAAATGGTAAATATGTACCTCTGTTAATCTGAATCATCTCTTCACCTAGCAAAGCAATGGTGGCAGCTCTTCTCTCTATAGAACAATTACTTGATTTCATTACATTATTGGCTAAAATCATACTTGGAGATTTTTGAGCAGTTTCTGTCTACACAGAAATCACATAACTACTGTTTGAAACTGCACTTCTATGACCACTCAAGAGCAGATAAAGATCAAGTGTTTCTCATATTGAATTTACTGAGTGCAGCAGAATTACATCACTTCTTCAGTTCCAAAGATCAAGACCTTTAAATAAATTCAATAATTACATAGAATAAATGTTTTGAATTTGCACTTTTTCTTCTCCTCCCCCCAATGTTTCTAGCTATTAATTAGTAATAAAAATATTTTTATTTATTAATAAAAACCAGTATTTTCCTCATTGCTATTTAAATGCATCTGGTACAAACAACAAAGTTTTAGTCTGAAGCATCTACAATGTCACACTCATTGAAACGTGTTGCTTGCTGTTTTCGGTATCAGCAGTTAAACCATTTGCCAGCTCCGTTGCCAGACCACCAGAGGGAGTCGAAAGCTACAGATAACTCCTGAAAGTTTCTAAACCTGTAGGTAGCTTAAAACATTGACAGAAAATACTGTATGTTGTGAGTGCTATGAGAAATGGCTAAGAAAGTTGTTGAGGACAATGAAAATATTTAGCAACATCATCAGTTCATTACTCTCAAGAGGCAAGAAAAACATTGGTGACATCGACAAAGGGGTGCTCAGCAACTATTTTTGTTCCATGTTTGGGAAGAATGAAAATCATGCATTTATATTAGATTTTTCAATTATGTTAATAACTGGAGAGAAGTCTATAAAAAAATCAGCAGATCCAGGATTAATACAAAATAGTCTTAAACAAAGAGTGGCTCCCTTGGGTCTCATCACATGCCTTTGAACAGGCCATGGAGTACCAGGGGCATCCTGAGGACACTGGGCTCGTGCCTGTGCCAAAGGAAGGAGGAAGACAGTGGTAGAACACAGACTGCCCAGTCTGATGTGACTCGAAGAGAAAAATCAGGAAGTTTGCATACATGGTTGCATTATGATGTTCCAAAAGCATGGTCCTTAGCAGAGAGAGGAGAAAGAGACTTTCTAGGATCAGCTGGGGAAAATTCCAAGAGATCCGTACTCCTACCAGTCAGAAACACTAAGAAGTGGACCCAGTAACAGGAGTGTGAGCTGCTCTTTCTGCACAGCAAATATGAGTTCACAGACCTGGCCAGTCACCAGTTTCTGCCATAACAACTGTCAGAACAAAAAAAAAATTGCCTTATGTTTTGGAAAATAAATAACATGTAAAGAAAACAGCACTTAAAAACAGAGTAACAGAGAAAAAACAAAAAAAAGTTGAGACCTGTGCCAAATAAATTTATGTCAGAAATTAGACTTTTTAAAAGTAATCATGATAATTAACTATTTGGTTAAATTCCAAAGAGGCAGTCTTCAAGTCTTGACGTCTCCAAAACAAGACTGGATGCTTTTCAGGTAACATGAATTGGTCAAACACTAGTTATTTGTCTAGAGACTACCTGATTTACATTCGATACAGGATGTCAGACAGGAAATCATAAACAATTCCCTGAAATCCTTGCTGCATTGCGTGATAGCAGACTACAAAACACCAGTCATCAACCAAGAGACTACTGAGGACAAAGCAGCCAACATCACTCTGCCACAGTGTGACCAACACTGTAATCTGCACTGCAGTGCTGTAGCCAATTCTGGTCCCACTGGTTTGACTTAGCATTACATGTCTGACATTCTTAAAACATTCAGTTGGCTTTACACACTACAACTTACCTTATCTGGCCTAACTCAGCCTTTCAAAACTCTATTGCCTAAAATTTGCTCTTGTTGGTCAAAAGACCAACTCTGCTTGCAGCTTCTGAGATTCTCTAGATATCCTTTTTTACCTCTTCATACACTCTGATAGGTCATAGCTCCTTTCCATGAAAAGCTCAACTTGATATTTTCAGAGAAGACTATGACTAAAGCACAGTTCATTTAAAATACAGTAACATGATCAAAGAAGTCTTCAAAAGCATTTGTCTGAAACCACAGAACATAATTTCCAGTCTTCTGCCCTGGAGATCATTCTATCAGCACAGACAAGGTAAGAACAGCACATGTGCCTTCTTTAGCTGCTTGATAAAAACTCAAGTAGAAAACAATAATGCTGCTGTGACTACAAGATGGTTGGGGATGGATGTGAGCTATCCATCTGCGGACTTTATCTTCACTTCACAGAGATGATTCATGAACAAAGTTTCTGAGGACTAACTGTGAGTTTTCAGCCTCTTAGTGCTCCTGCTGGATCCAAGTACAGGTTCCTGAAAATCTGAAGTTCCACGTGTGCAGGACAAAGCTGATTTCTCCTACCTGCTGCTGACCTAACTCTACTTCAAAGTGTAAAAGCTAAGTCAGCCAACCAGATCTGGCACCTTGTTCAGAGTATATTTAGATCCAAGTTTGAAAGTGGTACTTGAGCTTGTACCTTTTGGTTTGCACTCATTCCCCCTTACCCAAAACTTTCAATTATTTAGTTACTTTTAAAACTGGTTTTTTTGTACTTCTAACACGATTCATTCTGTTTGTCAGCTATGTCATCTGAAGAGTAAGGTACCTATTTACTGACCAATGCAATTTAAGCTAGGTATTTCCACACTGATACAATTAAGTGTTTATTGCATAGCCTTTCTTCATACTTTTATTTCCTCTATATACTGGTTGCTTGACACTACAGTTCTTTCTGGGCAGAAATACCTACGTATTACCTTTCAGGACAAGCAAAAAGACTACAGAAATCAAACAGATAAGTGGGTTAACATAAACAGAATGGCCAGGAAAGTAACAGAACTAAGAATGTGTCCTGGGGTGGCATAATGATATCTTGTATTCCCTATCGTTTTGTAAGCTTGACCAGAAATATGGTCCTGTAGCTTTAACTGTGTCCCGCAGCTGGGAGCTCTGCCGCCAGCGCGGGATGTTTTGAAAACTTTCCCCAGCTCTCCTACGGGGGAGTGAGAAGGAAGGGACACTTTTNGCTTGGGTTTTTTTTTTCCTCCCTGGGATTGTTTTTCATCGTTTTGGACCCTTTTCTTCGACTTGCTTTCTCATCCGAGAACCTGAGGAGCCCCGGGGGACAGCGGACGAGGGTCGTCCAGGGAGCCACCGGAGGAACTTCACCTAGCCCTTCGGGGCCCCCTCCCCCCGGAAAGGGGAAGCTACGCCTGAGGAAAAGGACACTAAGTTCATCAGCTGTTTGTTCAGGTTTTCTGACCCCTTTTCCCCTTTCCCTTTCCACTGTGTGGTCTGTTAATTAAACAGTTCTTTCCACTTTAGGCTGAGATATTCTGTGTTGTGGGGGGAGGGGTGCCAGAAACCTCTGCGGTGGGGGAGGCACCTGCTCGGAGTGCTTTCCATCTAGGATATTTGTCTCTAATCCAAGACAGAATGCAATACGGGGAGTAAAAATAAACAACAGTAATTAAAAACAAACACCATACACACACCCCTCAAAAAATCCAACCAAAACCTGCATAACCTACTTAATCCCAATATATACTAGAAAAAGGTAGGATTCTTTAGGCATACTGATAACATTATACCATAGGACTTTACCATATATAGGCATATTTACACATTTTCCTCCAAAATCAAGCTCCTGACAGTGCTGGAGATCAGTAAAAGCTCAAAAACTATCAGTCTGTCCTAGAGACTTGTTCAGATACTTCTCCCTATGGCCAGCAAAGTCATGTACAATGCAACAGCCAATAAACTCCCTGGTTATTACCAATAAAACTGCCTTCACCCAAGTATCATCTGCCTAGTACTCAGATGTTTGGTTTATTTTTTTTTACATTTTTCTGTGAGAAGAGTTCCCAGCACACACAAGAGTCAGAAAAACAACGGACATGCAGACCACCAGCTACCACAGGGAATACCCATGCTATTGCTCTGCACTGTGCACAGCTCTGGCAAGAGCTTCTCCTAAGGGAATCGGAGGCTGACTTGTTAACAATGACATGATGTACTTCTCCAGATTGCTTTGCATTAACTTTGAAGCCACCACAGTGGTTAACCACACAATTTAGGGAAAAAAAATCTCTTCCTATTTTGAACACCATAGCCTGAAGAAGAAAGCAGGCTGCTAAAAATTAAAACCTTCTTTACAGTTATCATTCCAACACAGCTGAAGAGTCTGATTTGCCAAATGCTGACCATACCCTGATGGTTAGCAAGACTTGAAAATAAGAAGTTCCTCCACGACAGAAGTCCAGCAACAGATTTTCCTAAAACCTGTGGCTCTGACAGGGTGGCCAACAACAGGCTGGGCTTATCATCCTTCAAATAAGCATGGTTAGGCTTTAACAGCTCTAGAGACAGGAGCATTCACCTGACATCTGCTTATCTTCTGCATGTCCTGAGCAGTCTTCTAGGACGCAGCTTTCCTGTATTTTTCCACCACTGTATTCACAAAATGATCCTTTCTTCTAGTATTTTCCCCATCAAATTCAGAATCATCCTCTCTCCAACAATCCTCACTCATTTTCTGAATATTGGGGAAAATAAACCATTTCAATCACTTTTCTTGCTTTTTGGTAAATTTCTATCACAAGGTTATGCACTTCATTGGCATGCCAACAAAAAATTTTAGAGAGATATGTATTTGCCAGAAAGCAAATTTCGCTGTAATCTGTTGATAACTGGCATTAAGGAAATAACGCAATCAATGTCCATGATGCTGCATTTGCCACTTGAAAATGGTACTTTCCAAGAATAAAGGTTGTTAGGTTAATCCAAGTGGGGTGTTTTTTGTTCAAAAAGATTTTAAATTAAAGGTGGACATCATTGCTCCTTCAAATGCAATGGTGTGCAACCAGAATGTCCTGTAAATTACAGTGAGGCAAAGCACTTAGTATTCCCTTCTTCCCATTTCTTTCCCTCTCCCCACTCCCTGCCCACACTGACACAAGAAATAGAACGCCCTGTTCCTCTCACTGCAAATTAACACAGCCTGCTCCTTTATAACCAGCTGTCAGAATCTGTCACCAATTCATTTTTTGCCTTTACAGCTTCAAAGCTAAAGGTAGAAATTAGGGATGATTTTTTCTACTGGGACTCCAGGAAAAGTTTTTATCTGGCAAGAAACAATTTTGAAGGTTTTTTTTTCTCTACAGGTGAAAGAGATCAGTACTATAAAGACATCTCTGAGCACCCGTATTTGCTGCAGGAGCATCCTAAGACTGTCAAGGTTGAAAGCCAATGTCAAACTTTTATTCATTTTTGTAATCCAGGTGTATCTTAAGATTCAAGGCCTGTTTTCACTTTGGTCTGAAGTAGATCTCAAGTCTTCCTTTTAATCTGACAGCTTTAAAATCGAACTAAGTGACCTGCCACGGCTGCATACCAATTGGACTGACATGGTGATATACATGTTAAGCAGAACTGTATTAACACTTGAACTTAAAAGCAGCAGGGACACAGCACCCTGAGCTCTAATTTGTACCATCCCTCTACAATGAACACATCACCAGAGAGTGGGATCCTGTTCCCTCAAGCAGGCATAGCTTCCAACAAGAGTAACTTACGTACAGCAGAGTTGTCTATTTAAAGGATGAAAACTCGTTAAGGAGACACCTGAGACAAGCTCTGAGGTATTTGCTGCTTTTGTGAATTTAGTGTCTCTTCTCCACTGTATATTGACCTTAAAGGAAAAAAAGCATATGTACTGTTACTAATGAGTAAGCTTCTGCAGACAATACAATGACACCTCCATAACTAGTCACCTCTAGTAACTTAGAGACAAATTTCAAGCATTGTCCCCTCTTTGCACCATCATCTTTAAACACAATTTCCCCCTTTCTTCTCACTTTGCTAAACTCGAAAGACTTTACACATGAAAGCTTTTTTAGCATAACTGAATGTCACACAAAATCACACCCATAACTTAGATAAAATGTGCTTGGTTAGACATAGTTTTATAAGCAAATGTCAGTAATATATATGCATATTTTGAAATGGTTACCCTTCCAAACAGACTCTTCTTGTTATTCACAAGGCCTAATCCTAAATCCTTAAATTTTTCTCCTACTTATAAAAATACACCTTTGGTCACAATCATACTAAGACAACTACGTATTTAACAAAATAAAAAGACAACCAAGAAAAATCAGATGAACATAAGTGAGACACCAATTTTAAGATTTTATGCTGGATTTGTTGACAAATATCTTTCTATTAAGAAAACTGTAACAAGTTTGCAGTTTCATCTGCTAGGTTTTTTGGCACTTCCTGAAGCAATTAAAGAAGAGTTTTGTTTTTCTTTATTATTGGCATTTCAAAGAAAGTTAGCAGACTTCTACATGAATCTTGTAAATACACTCAGATTGCTTGCCAATTTTTAAAAGTAATTTTACATGTGAATAGCATGGATTCCTCTCTACTACTGAATAAAGTATTAGTCAGACCAGCCCATAACATCTCTACCTAAATGCTTGTAATTGTTCCCCAGACAGTTGCTGTCTTCCATTTTTATCACACAGAGCATGAAGGCTGTCAAAATACATGTTTTCTCCAAATTTACATTATTGCAGGTCTCTTGCATTTCTCCATTTTGCAGTTTCAAGGCACAACAAACAACAGACTGTTTCAGCTGGTCTATGAAATTGAAAGCATCACTTTATGTTCCAGTGCAGACTCTAGGGATCAGTCTGCATTTTCTTTTCTACACAGGTGATCTGAACATTCAGTATCTATTTAATAGGTGAGATATAGAAATGTGTGATGGCAGGCAAGAGCTAGTGAAGAGCTCTGCATTTCTCATACTTTTAGAGAATTGTGGGTCAAAGAACCAAACTGAGAAGTGTTTCTCAAAGTGCTTTTATATCTTTACAGCCAAAACAGCAATGTTATATTCTGTTCTCTCAATCCAGAATATTCAGTCAACTATCTCAACTGAAGGAAGGCAGTGATACTTGAGAAATAACAAATAGTTTCAACATTATGAACTAAATGTTGTAAAGCTACCCATGTGTGGACACACACACAGACTTGCAGAGGTAGGAAATATGTTAATGTTGGACAACCGGCAAGAGAGCTTGCAAATCACTGTCAGTGAATAATATATGCACATGGAGATAGCCAGGGGAGAAATTACCCCCAAAAACATCTTCCCAGAAGCCTCTCATCTCTGACTTCTTATAAACTTCTTCCTCTTCTGTGGCAGCCCCCCTATCTAGTCCTCCAAACCTGTGTGAGTCCAGAGCCTATTTCTAAAATACAAGCTCTCTTAATCAAGGCATATTACTTTAAATAGAGATCTAGACATGCAATACAGCATATATCTACATGCATGCACAGAACACATGCACAAAATGTAAGATGCTTGCACAACACTTCATTACAACCAATGAACACATTTTCTGCTGACAATTATTCTGTTCTCAGATGTCTGAAAGGGGATATAGCTGTGCAGGAATCATTCTCTTGTTCTGAAAAGTAGCAATGGAAAAGGACAGAGAAAATATGTTCATCAGCAGAGCCAATTTGAAGCCTCAATCCATTCTGATGCAACACTGGATTTATAAGTTACCCCCCCCACAACTGTTTAATGAAGTATTTAATAGGGACTTCTTTTTTCACAGCAGCAAACAATACATATGCCAAATGCACTGATTCTTTTCCTTATAGAAATTACACCAAGCCAGAGAAAACAGTAAGTCCTGCTCTTTTCTTTGTACTTCTCTAAATCCTTTAGCAGAATTACCTGCTAATTACTAATATTTGTGTTTCTAAAAGTATTACAAAGAAATGGCTTTACCAGATATTGAGTACTTTGAAGATTAGATTAAAACCCACACTCATTTAAATCTTTACTGATAAGAAATTTGATTTTTCACACAAATTTGCCAACAACATTGCTGACAGCACTGTATTTCTGACAGCAGACAGATATCATTCCAAGACACTAAAGTTGATTGAGGAATAGCAGCACTGTGAAGAAAACTTAATCCACGTATAAACATAATTTACAGTGTAGCACCTCTTCACCAAGGCAATATAAAGAATTCATAGTACTAATGATGATTAACTTGTACACTTCAAATTTGAAACAGGGGTGTGAGTATGAAAAAATTGGCCCATGGTCTTTATATAACCTTGAGTTCCAGGCTGGGCACAAATTAAAACACTGTTCTGCCAAGAGTAACTAGTCTCCTGCAGAGATCAGAACAAGAAGTAAACTTACTCTTGAGCTGCTTAGTTTGCAACTGAAGTTTCAGTGTATCAATGTGTATGTACATCAGCAGTTGTTTATGTAAAGCTGGTAATCTAAAAATTCAGACAATTTAGTGTCAAATATATTTCCTCAAGAGCTCTGTTACCTGGAGGCAGCAGACAGTCAGAGGTCATAAACATTTCAGCAACCCTGGATAACTGGTTCAAAGCAAATACCCTGCCCAAAAGAAATACCCTGGTTTTAAATTTTTATTAAGCACCTACTGTGAAAGCACAAAGAGGACACAGAAATATTCAGCTGTAAAAGTTGTCTTTGATACAAGGGATGTATTCTAATAACTTTAGTCTCACAATCACTTCTCAAAACCTGTGTAGAAAAAGAGATTGACAATACAGCCATTATCTCTAGCATTTAGTATCTTGTGCAAACATTCTTTTTGTTTCATCAGTCTGTCAAGAAATAGTTTAAATTTCCCAACAGGGAAACAACTGTTCTGTGTTCCTAACTTTTAAGTTTTTTCAGCTGGGTCACAATATTCCAAATCCACCTAGTATCCAAAAGTTTCTTACACTTAAATGAAAACAGACCAAAACTGCTTTTTGCTGTCCTCACCCTGAAGGCAACAAATTCCAAGAACTCCCCAAAGCGCAAACTTTACAAGCAACCTGTTCTCCAATCTCCCAATTCACTTACACTGTCTGCATAATAAGTATTAATGGTGTATTGTTTGTTGTATTTACAGCAAGTTTATTGGGGAGAGGAAAAGTATTCTTTTACAAATGAGCCATATTCACTATTGAGATTACTTCCAAAGAGAGCATTCAGAAAGCAAACCTGAATATATTACACTGACAATTATTTTTCAATACTTTAACATCGGCCACTTAAAACTGGTTGTGTTATTAGCACATAGACTGATCTTTAAATATACTATTTCTACATAAACAGTGCAAATCTCAATATTCACATCAACCTGAAATTAATGCTGCAATTACTGTTGACATTCACATCAAGAAAGTAGTAAACTATTTCACATAAGCAATTCCAAAACCTCAGAATGCCATTATTAATATTAAAGAAACACAGAACAAACATGTTGGGCTTCAAAGCCTTGTTTTGATACACACAATCCCTGTAAACATGGATGTATTGTATTTGTCAATACTGATATCTGATATAATTCTATAAATAAAACCACTGATATAAACAATTTCTATAATTTTTTTTTTTTTGCATAGGGTTTGGATTAAGGTTACTTTAGGATAGAGACAACTGTTAACAAAATCCTCTAGTCAATTATTCTTCCATCACACAAATTTAGGCATATGACAAGGAGCCTCTCTGACTTCAGTGGAAACTTACACATGTAAGCATTTGCGAAACTGGAGTCATCTTTAGCACTTAAGTTACCCCTAGTCATTGAGAATACAAGCTATAAAAGAGCTCTCCATAAATTTATAAAATATACTGATTTAAAAGTTTATGCTGATGTTTCTGTAAGTCACATTTATGATTCCAAACAGTTATGTACATACTATACTATCACAGTAGGAAATACTTCACTGTAGAACACCACAGTGAACAAGTTGTGAAGCACAGTGTTCAATATAATTTCCCTTTAGTATTCCCAGTGCATAAGTTGTTAACATCTACACTACACAAGGTGCCCAGGTCTAGTATTTGTTATATACAATGTAAAAGCAGGATAGAAAGAGCTTTGCATTTTAAAGTAAGGAATGAAAACAGTGGGTAATATACAGGGATTCACTCCTGCAAAGTACAGAATTCTCCTTCACAATGACCAGAACCACCAAATATGGTGGATTTCAGGTCATTCAGCCCAGTAAAACAGTGCTCAGCACCTTGTAGGAAGAGAGATCTGAGTGCACTTTATTCTAAAACATCTCCTTTGAATGTTATAAAGTGCAAAAAATAAAACATATATTTTAATATTTTACAGTCTCTATTAAACTGCCATATTTGCACAATGCAAAATTCAAATAACTTGGTATGCATTTCATATGGACCCTATAACAACAGATGTTGAAGCTGGAGTTTTCGTATCTTTAAAAAAACCTTAGTATTTTAAAGTTATTCTGTAAATATAAAAAGAAAATATAAATTATAATTAAATCTTGAAATAGGTATTTTAACATTTTGGACTGTTTTCCAAAGCATCAAATATGAAATTTAATTTTCTCTTATAGCATTACATTTTAGAATCTGTAAAATCTTTTAGAAGTCAATAACTTCAAAAAAATAAAAACTATTGTATCACAGTACTAGACATCTCACCTTATCAGATATCTTTTACCCTAGATGTGTTTAAAAAAATAAATAATAAAAAAAAATCTAATACTTCTATTCTCAGTTGTTTAGAACAAGATATGTGGAGTTACTTTTTAAAACAAAATAAGAGTTCCATAATGCTTCATTTTAATCTTAAAATTCAAATAAATGGGACAGAATGTAATCACAAATTTGAAAGGCTTTAAAGTACTATACTGCTTTGGTGCATTGTACCAATGATTCTTTACATGCATGAAGAATCAAATTCTCTAACATTCTTCACAGAGCTGGGTAAAAGCAGAAGATCCAAAAGTTCTATATATGTTACAGAGCTTTCCTTTCTTTGAGCAGTGGGGAGGAAACTGTGAGGAAGATTCTGACACTGAGAAACAGTCTTCTTCCAAGCAGTACCATGAGCAGTACAGCTCCTTGCCTTGAGCTTGACTGCACCAGTAATTTAGCCCTCAGAGAATACAATGTTGGTTGTATAATAGTATTATACTATATCCAGTGATACCAAACAATGCTAAAAAGAAATGTATGGAAATACAAAGCTAAAAAGGTATGACTAAAATACATTTCTAAAGCAACAGACATCTTCCTGTAGCAGCCTGTTAGCCACAGGGAGGAAGGGTGGGAAAAGACAATACAGGTACTGCCAAGTCTATAACCACTTCAATCCTTGAGACAGGATATTCTCTGCTTTTCAGTCGGAGAACTGGAAGATGGTTTCAGGGTTATTGCTGTCTGTAGGGTTTGTGGGCTGCAATGTCTTTGTAGGTGTAGTTTTACCATGAGAATGAGAGGAAGAAGAATGTGAACTTTCACTGGAGCTGCTACGTGTCTCTGTGCTTGTACTTGTTTTTTTCATTTTCCTTCTTTTTGCAAGAGGTGCCTTGTCAACATTCTGAAGACAAAATCCTTCCCTTTTGTACTTGTTAAAGGCCTGTTTAAAAATAAAATGTAATTCAAAGTTTTTCAAGAGATTTAACACATTTTATGCCTTATCATTTATTATGAATGGTCTATGATACATCACAAGATAAAATATAATTTCTTGACTAATTCCTATTGTAGCTGTAACAATGACTCTACCAGCCTTTACAGGCACATAAGAGCCAATACATAACATTAATTGGCATCTTCCTCGTTCTTTTTACTTTAGAAGTATTTTTTATTAAGCCTTAACCTATTTAACACTACACTTTCAGAGAGGACACTTAGATTACAGTTTTTCTTTCAGCCCAAATTATGCTGCACTATCAGAACCTCTCCAAGTAGCAATTACTTTCTTTTTCTCTACTTCCTAAAAAGCGCCAACAAGTATTTCAGTATAAATCTGCTCAATTTTGGTTTATTCTCTGTAGAAGGTATCATGTGAATCAACACTATATTTGTATAATACAGTTCCAGTTCAAATTATTTTAGTAAATATACAATGGTAGACAAGCAAATCTATTAAAAAAGCATCCATGACATAAAAAACATGAACTACTTATGTTCCAGAAATTTTACCTCAATTTAGTAACCATAAAGACAAAAAGGTCAAACAGTTACTAAAGTTAAATATAAAGTTTCTTCCCTTTTTTTATAAGTTTGGGGACATTTTAACAGGTTTCTCTAAGAAACAGAATATATTTAATAGCTATTTCAAGAACAGCACTCAATCTCCAAAATCTCATGAATATAAATATCTTCAAGAAATTTATTCTTGCTTCATCATTCATATTTTCATGTACTCCATCAGAGATGTTATGAGGAAATGTTATTGAGGAAAAAAATCCAACTATAAGCATACACTGAATTATAAGGACAGATACGTACTGTTGTTAAGAGGAAACAAATACAAATCTAGATGACACATTACAAAACATAGCACATGACAAAATTTCCCAGAACTTACATGGAAAGTGGCTTTGACATATGTGTGCACTGCAGCTCCTGAAGAGCCTAAGTTATCAGGCGTCATTAGAGGGTTAGATGAGAGCTGGCTGCCATCCTGAAGCCACTCGTTGTATCTCAGGCTGGACATTTTAATCCTTTTGTTTGGATCCACTGTTAGAAGTCCTAATAGGAACACATTACATTCTTTAAAACTGTGAGCTATTTATCTTTGTTCAATAGAAAACGCAAATATTTCTTCATAAAATCTCATGCATTGCTTTGATAAACAACTAATGTCAATATTTATCCTAGGTATGCCAATATTTATCCTAGATAAGGCTCACGCAACGTTATGCTATCATCCTCTCTAGAAGAAACTTAAAAGCAGAAAACTGGTATTTAACTGTTTGATAACTCACATCTCTCTTCACATGAACTCAGAACTACCAAATTATTTCTTCACTTAAAACCTGTCTAGGATGAAGTTCAAAAGAGTAAGCCTCAGATTCCCTGCACAATCCACTCAAGCTTAAATCTGGAAATCCCTACATTTTTGGCAGAAAAATTCCTTACAAGTCTGCTTCTACAGAAATTCAGAACTCCATCTAAGTCAAATTAAGGCAGGTGTCTAGCTCTTGATGAAAACATAATTAGATGCTCAAAAGCTTAAAGGGAACCAAAGCATGGCAAATGTCAATGAAGTAGCACAGACACACACTAAGTAGTCTTGGTACATGACTTTAAAAATAGCCAATGGAAAAAAATACTAATAAATAAATTTTCTGCAAAAGCTCAGCTTTTAAGACATTTATCTCATGAGTTGTTTTGTTTTTTAGAAAAGCAAAAACAACATAATAGAAAAACTCTGCTTTTAAATATAAGAGTAAGTTCACTTTTTCCAAAGTTCCTTCTAATTCCACTAATCTTACCAGCATCTTACCACATGAGAAAACTCTGCTAGATGTACAAGCAATTTGTGATGCATTCTGATGTGTCCACCTCCGACCCATCACTTGTATTAGGGGTCAGTACATAGCTCAAGATGCAGCTATTGTTCTGTCAGGTTAGACACTTTGGTGCTGATTACAGTATCTAGATATTGCATAGTTCTCTAAATTTTATCTTTTCAGATATGTACATGAAATGTGCATGAAATACTTGTAAATACATACCTCGAATTAGCTCTTTAGCCTCTTCAGAAACATTTTTCCAAGCTTCTCCTTCAAAGGAAAATTCTCCCTTTTTTATTTTCTTCATAATTTCCAATGCACTGGTACATGTTAAACTTCTGTCTTCAGACTGAAATGGTACCTGTCCTGATAGCATCGTGTACTGTCACCAGAACAAAAGCAGCATTAGGAAATACAGTATATTTAAGGACAACTCTATTGTGAAATATGGAGGGCTGTTGTTTGCATCACCAATGCTATGCAATAAAACTTGGACTAGCATAATTTCAAGGCTACAGAAAATCTGAAATACGCAAGACTTTCTCCGGAGTTCTTGCTTGAAAAAAATTCATCTATTTCAGGAAGCTATGAACAAAACGTATTTCTACCTCACTTATATCTATTGAAATAAATTCTCCATAGCTCAAAATGGAGGTTGATTCCTTTTCTGAATTGAAGCTGTAGAAAGATTATATGGATGCCTGTAAAATCCCCTAAAAAGCATATATCTTTTTGAGAACCTGTCTGTATCAAGTAATTTTTTCATTCCCAAAAATGTTAAATTTTATTTCCTACTTCATAAAAAAAAATTCCAGCCCTGGAAAACAGCTGTCTTTGGAAGCTATTATTTGTGCAGAAGTATTTTCACCTCCCTTGAATTCAGCATGAACTCAATTTATGTCTGAAATCATTTCAAGTCCTTTGCATTTTAACAAAAAGTAAATATGTGAAATATAGTTAAAAACTTCAATTACTCACCAAAATGACCCCCAAACTCCACAGATCACAAGACTCATCATAACCATTGTGATTCAAGAGCTCTGGGGCAGCATAATGAAGAGTAAAACACGGAGTCTTAAGAGGCTGATTGTCAGGTGGTTTTAAACGAGCAAAGCCAAAATCAATTATTTTTATTTCTGAATTATCAGTTTCATCTGTAAATAGTAAATTCTGAAAAGCAAAGACAAAAATCAGTATCAGCACTGGGTAGAAAACTGGTTCTATTTTGCTACATTTATTACTACAGAATTTTTTCCATTATCTAGAGAAAAGGGAAACTGCAAGACACTAAGGAAAAAAAAGAGAAAAGTAGAAATACCTATACTCTGGGTTGTAAGAAATGTGATGTGTTTACTCTCCCCCTGCATACCTGCAAGTCAGGGCAGTTCTGAGATTACTAATGAAAATGGACACCTAGCAAAGAGCAATGATGAAAAGAATTCAGAGAACACTGACAAGAAAAAAAAAACCTAAGACATCAACATGTCTGGAGATGGTAGAATTGCCTTCTTCCTCAAACAAAAGCAAACTTTCTTAAGCTTCCACTTCCTTTTGGCATGTTGTGAATGACAGCTTTCTTGTGTGGGGGACTCCCACTGCTTGTCGTGTCTTGTGACTGAATAGTCTTTGGTAATCAAGTGGTCACACATTATGCCATGAGGACAATAATGCCCAAGAGTCATTTGAAAATGAAGGATAGTGGTGAAAAGGTGCACCTTGGTATGAAGTGGTGTTAGGAAGTCCACCAATAGCTCAGAGGCTGTGCTGAGAGCTGTCTGGCATGGGTGGCAAAGCCAGTATGGATATGTGTCCTGGAAGAGACTTGGGACTGGCAGCATTCAAGCACTGAAGGTCACATAACAGTCCAACCTCAAACCTACTCCTTATGCCAAAGTAGAGATGCTAGAACAGTAGTCTCTGAGAATTCCAGGTTTACAGACTGGAATGTGGCACTTTGGACTTGAAGAGAGACAAGTTGTTATCAGTTTGGAAAATTTAAGACAATCGGTTAGACTTTTTTCCCCCTGAGTATTTATATTTGTCAAGAAAGACACAAGAGTGAAGCTAAGTCATAGAAAAACTGTCTGAGGCCAAGTAGAATGATATGTTAATTCTACTCCCTTCAGATTCTGAAAGAAGAGCATAATTTTGCTATTGCCTTTACTGTTTAATCTACGAATGTCTAGAAGTCTCAGTATTAGAAATCCTTTAGCCCCATCTAACTTTGTAATACAAAAGGTGAATAACTCAAATAAAATAATTAATTTCAAACCCATTAACAAGGGTAAAAAATGATTGCTAGACTGCCAGCAGATCAATAAGGAGAACCTGAGAGCATTCATTATGGATAAAAGAAAACAGCTGCTGCAAAACAGTATTTTAGTATATTTTGCTTTCTGTACTGCTGTTATAGCTTAATACACACATTCAGAGAAGTCAGTTTTTAATTATTGTGCAAAACAGATCTGAAGAAAGCTTAATTTCAGCAAAAATATTCATAGAACAAGGATAAGTGATTAATATAATTGTCTTTTTTACTACAGTGATGTTACATTGTCTACAAATATATAAAGAATGAGCACCACTGGTTTAAAAAAACCTTCTTTCTTAAGATAAAAATTAAATTGGTTATGCATGGAAAGAAAGGTACAGTCCAAGTGTCCTACACTTGTTCGGGTTTCCCTGTTGATTAGGCAAATAAAGCGTATTTCAGAACCCTCCTATCCAACAAATATTTACAACTATATTCCACATATATTTTAAGGATATATAAACAATATTCTCTCTTCCTTGTTATGTTTTATTGCAATACCTTTAGAACCTGGTTTACAGATTAAAAACCACAGAAGAAGTCCTCAAATCCTCTACTGAGGGGCACTAAATACAGTCACATATGCTACACAAGCTCTTTATTTCTATGAATTCTCTATTTTCTATCCAGTACTTTTCCTCTGTTTTGTAGACCAACAAATGTGAACTAATTACTACTGCTAAAGAGAAGTCTTCCAGTCCATGAAATTTAAAAAAATCCCATGCTTAGTTACATTTAACTAGCCATACTTTTAAAAAAAGAATTATCAGTAGCACATTAGATGTCAAAGTTGAACATCAAACAAATCTGACTGGAATTCTTAGAAAAACAACAGAATTTCCTATATATCTTTTTACAGAGAAGTGTACAAACCGTATCTATATTGGGAAAGCTGCATATCCCATACTAAGTTCATGTCAGAATCTAAAATAGTAACTTTCAAAACAACAAGCAGGAAGGAGACAAGCAGGTGAAGTCCAACTTTGTGGAGGCAATGGATTCTGCAAGCTGTTTGCTAACCTTTCATTACTTGAACTTCCCAGACTTCTGTTCTTGAACATAATGTAGAGTTGAAGACTGCCTAATTTACCATGCAGCTGAAGCTCTGCTTTACTGTGCCTTTATATTCAAAGTGGTAGCAAGACTAAGATCATAAGAATAGAAGAGTGAAAGGGGGGTTGGGTTTTGTCCTTTTAATAATTACTTGTTTTAAAAGCTGTTTTCTAACCCTGATGATGTGACTCTTGGAAAAACTTTCTCTGATGACTTTTTCAACTCACACACCAGAATTTCAAAATAGCATCTCTTTGTTTAATTGCTTACTTACAACAGGAGCCCAGGACAGAGATGCTTTCAAACTCATATATTTTGGATTGGTTTTCAAGAACAACTAGCAACCCCTAGCAGACTTCTTCACCTGTTGAATTGGAATTACTATAAAATACTAAGTTGGTCATATCACAGTAGGTATGTTACAAAAAGTTAAAACATCAGTAGGAATGGTGGATTATTTTTTAACTCCAGATACAAAAAGGAACAGCTATTTCCTGGGGTATGATGGCTGTAATCATGCTACAATATAACATCCTTACTGGATGAATCAACATTAATCTACACTATTTTCAGGCTCAAGAAAACACACATCCCAACCCTTCGCTGGCAAAAGCACCCAAGAAAATACTGGCTCCAGGAAGCGGAACAAAGCCACTGGTCAACCTTGGAACAGTAAACTGAATGGTCTAGAAGGCAAGATGTTCCTGCACAACAAAAATACCAGAAAAGCAGTTATTGAAAAATAGATATTAATAAATTGTTCCTTTTGGAAAACTACTGAACTCACTAACCTCAAATCACACACCTCTATCAGTGCTTATTTTGTGCTCAACCGGAACAGAAGACAATACAAGAATGTCACAGTTAGGTCCAAAAGAAACCTTACTGAGGAAATTAAGATCAAACAAAAGGTGGAAATGTACAGGCAAAGTACCCAAGCAACCTGGCTCTGCTTATGAACTGTTTCATACAATAAATACATGCTATTGAAAAATGTCCCCAAACAGGCAAAGAAAATTTTTGAACAAGTTAAGAGTAGGGATTGCTTACAGCACTGAAAACTTTTCCTAACAGCTACTTTTACCTTTGAACAGAAAAATACCAACAGAATTTGCTAAGTAAAAGTGGTAACATTTTATTAAAAATAGAAAAGCATAAAACTCTGTAAAAAAGGCTGGAGAAACAGAGATATATCACATTCCAGATAGTAAATAACTTCTTGTCTAAACTTATATATGCAAGTCACTATACCTCAGGTTTCAGATCCCTGTGGACTACTCCTACATCGTGCATATGGCTCACTGCTGAAACAAGTCTGCGCATAATGTGACTGGCTTCAGTCTCACTGAAATGTTTCTTTTTCTGAATACGTTCAAGCAATTCTCCTCCCTTCAGCAATTCCATTACTAGAAACGTGTGAAGCTGAAACAATAAAGAAAAATACAGCATGTTAGAAATTTAACATTACAAACCAGCATTTGTTCAGGAGCTAGGTGCTATTCTGACAGGTTCTCAACATTTGAAGAAATAGCAGTGCTGCTTGTGGCAATTTGGAAGGCCAAAAAAAAGCATCAAATCTCAGATGGCATTTTTCCCAGCAATCTTTTTGAGACTGAAGAATGATAATGTTTTCCCCCTGTGCATCCATATTTATTAACAAAAACACAATGCCACCAACTACATGGATACATTTGTAGGGGGACAAAATGTCTTTACTTAGGCTAACAAGTGAAGCTGGAAAAAGCTAAATTTTTGCTGCTTAAGCCTGTTCTGATATCAAGATATGTATCCACTAATATGCATAAGGAGTCAACCACTTTATATTACAAAATCCTTCAAAAGCACCCTGAAACTTTATCTCTGAAATCAAGGATTCTCTAGAAATTGTGATTTTATCCCCTACCGAGCAGTAGCCAATCATCGTCATTCTGCATTAGAATTACAACAGACATCTTCCCAAACATTAAAGAACATTTTTTGAATTAAAAAAGCAATGGATTTTTAGAAGGTTGCTCTTTTTAACATAATCAATCGGCAAAGACTTCCTTGATTATAAGATAACACTGGCACACAATCAACTGCAATTTAAATGTCTTGCCATTAAACAAATACCAGACTGCTCAGAACAGGGAAGTGAAGTCAGCATTCTCAAAAAGCAATGGATGTAGGCATGCCATGGCTTCTAGCCCTTCCCTCCCCTGAATGACAGTAATAAAAGTAGAATTTGCAAGTAGAGCAAAAAACTTTTGTGAAGAGGCCAAAAAATGGAATTCAAAGCACTAGTCAGAAGGTGCACAGTCTTTAGATACCAAAGAACAAAAGCAGAGCTATGCCAACAGAAAGCAGTGACACTTTCCACAACAAGCAAGGTATCTAGCAGTGCTCGAATGATATCCTCTCCTGCAAATTTTCTTTATGTCTTGGGAAGAGCTGACAGGAAATTTGGAAAGGAGAAAGAGACTTTTTCCACTATAAAGTTTCTGGCTCACCAAGAGACTGCAACCCAATATTATATGGTTGGAATACTAACGTAGAATTTGAACAGACTGATATCAGAGCAAGTAAAAAACTGGAACTGCTTTTTATTAAGCCAAACTGCAGAAAGGTCAAAACCAGAAAATTTTCATTAGGTTTCATCTTCAGAATACTGTGCGCAAGTATTCTGAAAGGTAATGCCTGGGAGCTATCAGGAGTAGCTAAAAACACAGTGGGTTGACTGGTTGAGAGCAGCCTATTCAGTTGCAGGGCAGTCTGGAGAGCATTTTCTTTAGATACTGCTGAGTAGATTCATTTTACTCAAAGAAAAGTGAAAAAAGTGTCCTGTTCTATATATGTGTAAACATACTGTACAGAAATGAAAAAAAAAAGTTTTCTTGCCATTTAAGATTACAGTACAGGTAGTGTATCCTCTCAGATCATTTTAGATGTGCTCTCTGCTGGTCCCTGTATAAACAGCATGAGAGGGGCAGACTGGGATATGTGGAGAGGCAAGAGACCCTACGTTCCATTACAAAATCACAGACCAGAACCACAGAGATTCTAGATCTAGGTTGGAAGGGAGCTCTACAGGACACCTGGTCCAGAACCCTAGCTCAAACCAGGGCCAACTTCCAATTCAGACCAAATTATGGTTTATTATAGTGGAGTTTGCATTACCTTAAGGAAAAAGACAATTAAGCTATCTAAATAAACTGAATATTTTCAAATACAGGCTGTACTTTCACATTTGGTAATTTGGCAAGCTATTTGGTAATCGCCATTAAGTTACTAATGTGTAAGAAAAGATATTAGATATATATCTTCATATGCAAGATTTCTAAATTAATTCACAACTACTATATTTATGATGACCCTGGGGGAAAGGTGATAATGCATTTCAGTATCATAGATATAGAAACTGGGCCATGAACACATTGTATGATGGTTAACAAAGACAATCAAGGACAGAATAACAAACAGAATCCAAGCCTCTAATTTTTTCGCATACTGCTTTGATTTGTTAGAGTAACTGCAAGATTTAATACAGAATTTCTGCTTCAGCTTCTATACTGACTAGACAAAAGCCCTACGAGAAAGATTACCTCCACAGTTACAGTATGCTTAAGTCCTAAGAGTTCTTGGGAAAACATATGCCAAAATGTTTGGTAGATGCTGATTATAGTTTCTTCGAAATACCTGGTCATGAAAAACTTCATGTAACTTCACTACATTCGGATGTCCTTCGCAGAGTCTCAGAGCTGTTATTTCCCTCTGGGTGTTGGCTTCCATTCTGGAAAAATTGAGCAGTCATTTTGTACCAATTTTACTGAGCAAATTGCACATTCCAAGTGTTAGACCTATTTTTTAAGTGCTTGCAATCCAGATTTTTTTACTATTACAACCACTTGAGCACAATTAAATGCATATTAAAAGTAAGTGGAGAAGAACTCTCCCCATAACCCTGCAATTTAGTACATTAAAAAACCCACACCCAATTCAAACAATGTTTTAAATGCAACTGCAACTTCCTACAGCAAAAGCTGATGTGACATCATAGAATAGTTTCCATCTAAAGCAAACCATGCCCTTAGACCAGAGCAATTTGACTTCACCTCTGTTACTACCAGTATTTGTTAGTTCACCTTTATCTTGGCCCAATCCTCTCCATTCTAAATGGATACAAGTACTTCCAAAATGGTATGGAAACTATGAGCCCTACTAGAAAAAGAGTAACATCATCTATATATTAACTGTGTTATACAAATGAACCCCTAAACAGGCCATTGTAAAAATCTGAAATGGAAGAGATAAGAAGATACTATTCTCCAGAGAAAAATCATTGCATACGTTCTCTTTCAAGTACTGAAATCTACAGCCATAAAAAGTGAAAATGGTGACTGTTAGAAAAACTACATGAATGGTGACAGAGCAGAACACTTTTTCCCACTAGATACTGATTTATTTTTGAAAAATAATGCCTGAAAATTTTTGCCAAAACTCTCTCCAAGGAAGACTAATCCTGTACTGACTTAGAGAATGGCTTTACAGGTAACAGATACAGATAGAATCTCTCTCACCACACATTCTTAATTTTCAGTTGCTTGGTTTTTTCCTAATTAGGACAAGAACAATGATGAGAATTCTGTGCAAGAGAATTCTGTCTTTCTGCAGGTTTCATATAATCAAGTAAACTAAGCTGCTCCACCTGCATCTCCGCTGCTGAAGTTTTTTAACTGAAAGTGACTTCAGGTCCTTAAGGAATTAAAAAACCTGATTCAGAGAGTCTTTAGCCCTAAACTACTATCAGAAGGAAGTGGACCTTGGAAACAGACAGAAAAGGTTCAGTATCATGACCATAAACCTTTGAAATTTGTATGTGGGCTTTTCTGAATACGTCCTCTCCACAAATATTTACCATTTCAGATTTTAAACAACCTCGAGAGAAAAAAATGGGATATTCTAAAACAGTACCTCAAGCAAGTTTACAGGGGTCCGTTGTTTCAGTGGTCATCAGACACACAGATAAACCTAAGTTTGTCAGCTAGGGGCAGGTCCAGCACTATTTAAAATGCAACACCACAGAGGAACTGTTCATCTGAGCTTTACCTCAAGTATCATGAAAAGGTTTCCCTAGGTGTAAGATTCTGGTTTGGGGCACATTTGCCCAGTTGGAGAGAAAGAGTGACTGAGGCAAAGAAGTTGCTAGAAACCTATTACACTTTTCCTTTTAGCAAGATTTACTGGTGTGATCCTCAGAGCAATATTATTTACAGATTCTTATTCAAGATTGTTTTTGCCCAACTGTTCCGAGTGTGGATTTACTGCTAACTCTAAATACTGCACAAACATGCTGAGTCTGCTCACGCCCTGCAATCCTAGAAGAAATTTTTAAAATGTTTGTATACAGATCACTTCTTACCTTCATTTAGCCTGAGCCAGCAAAAGAACCCATGAGTAATGTAATTGAGGGATGTAATTTCTAGAAGTTAAGTTCTAGGGGAAAAGTCAATACTACTTTGCTCACTGTTATCCTGTTCCCGTGGGGGCATTATCCAGAAACAAAACACACATTATCTGAAGACGAGATGGGAGCACTATTCTACAGCTCTGCCAGCACCCGGCACCACAGAAAAAAGTTTTGAGTGTAGACACATAGCAGAAATTTCCACATGAAAATACCCAGTGTAGGTGTCTACCACACACTACTTGCTTAAGGTCTCATTATAATGAGTGAAATTCTAGTTAATCCATCTTACAGAGTGAACTAGTTCACTGTAACATACATACCTAGAGTAGGATTCAGTGGCCTAAGCATAGGAAGGAAGAGCCTGGAAGATGACATCAGCCATGAAGACATCTACAAAAAGGTAGTAGTCACAAGACTGATGGGAACCGGAGGACAGAGAAGACACCAACAGATGCTAAAATGGCACTACGTAGATGTCTATGTTTAAGTTACTGAATCCCACTTCTAGTGCAAGACAGTTTTAGGCAGGCCTCCATTAACTTATCAGACCTCAGAAAACTAACTCAAGACACCTACACTTAGGCTTCTTATTCTTGAACTCATCCTATTCAAAAATCATATGATGAAACACTTGGATCTGGTGGACAGCTTCTTCTAGAGTCTGAAAAAACAGAGGTACAGCCAAATGTCTTGGAAAAGAGATCATCACTGTGAACTATCATTCCGATAGCACAACATTTCTGCTTTCCTGCCAGCATTCTACAACACACTAGGGACATACTTCCTAATGAACTCTGCAAAATGAAGGCAAAAATCCATCTGCTCCTCAAAGAATCCCTTATCTTTATTTTGCTCTGGGCAGAAACTCCCAGAGATATCCACTCTGGAAGAGGACTAGATGGTATGAAGTAAGTCAGCGGCTTCCATTGTGGTGTTCTCTTCAGAACACCCAGGAAACAAGATGCAACTTACAATTCCATAGTCTAATTCCATTTTATAGACATATACACGCAATTAGATCTGAGGCAACCCACACTGCAGATCATTCTTAAAAGCAGTATCCTAGGCAATCAATTGGGCTGCTTAGGAGAGGGAGCTAGCGTAAGCCTACATTGAGTTCACTTAAGTCCAAAGATAGAAAAGCCTTATACCTTACTTCGTTAGGAGCAAAATTAGGGGAAATAAGGGTAGAATACAACTAGGAACAAGAAAAGTACTCGCTACGTTTCTTCTTGTGTCCTCCCCAACAAGAATAACATTTCATTCAAAAGACTCTCAGAATCTTTTAAAGGTCATAAGGGTTACAGTAAGTTTCTGTAGATTCATAGAACAGGAAATAGTTTTAAAGTTATTTTTCCACTTCCAAAAATGTAGTGAACATTATTCTACTCCATGGGTGACAGTAAGCAAAGAAAATATTTTTATTGTCTTATAGAATATTTATACCTTTTGCTAATTATTTTTACTGCATACTCTTGGCTAGTTTTCTTGTGTAAGCACTTTCGACAAATGGAAAAACTTCCTTCTCCCAATGGTTTCTCTTTCAGATCCAGTTCATAATGATGATAAAATGGAGAGTCCTGTTAGGAAACTGTCTGTATTTAGTTTTGCAGAATACTTTTAGTATACACAAAGACAAAGAGTAAAGTTTCAAGAGAATTGTTCATCCACATTTAAAATTGTAAAAGAGTTCTCTTTTTAATAAAATATAATCTTACATTTTATTTAATAAAATGCATAAACATTATTCTAACAATCAAAGAGTAAAGCTTACATTACATTAAACAAACATAATCACTGAATAAATCATTACTACTACAACAGTTGAAGATACAAAATATTGAGACAAACGGGATCAAAGATGGTCATACATTTATCCACAAAACTATGTGCTCGTTTGAGGACATCACAATAGTATGTGTTCTTATAAGGCTTCACACAACTATACACTGTTTTGGGTAAATATAACATAGAAGGAACTATGATGCAATTAAAGTAACTTCAAAAATATCTACAATGGTTGGCTGAATAAGAACTATCAGGAGTCATTATAATTATTACTATACCTCAGTCTTCTGGAAAACTAGACAATCATCTCATTTTTTAAACTTCAACCACTTCTTAATAGTACACATGCACGATGTAATGGATCTTCAGATGCCTGGATCATCTGAGGAGCCATTACAGAGAACTGATAACTAACTGAATGATGACTATTTTGCAATCTGTAGCTTATCTTGTAATTGCTGCTTGGGAAGTTATACAGAGTTTTAAGTTAATCAAATCAATTTAGGTCTTGATATTATTATTACCTTCATCATAGCACTTCTGGCAATAGTTGCAGTTCCAGGTCGTTCATCCCCCACATAAAACTGAAAAGGATCTACTGTAGCTGCATTGCGTTTAAACAAGATAGAAGGTGCAACGAAAGAATATCCCTATGAAATCAAAACATCAGAAAAGAGTATAGCTTGATACTGTTGCACATAAACTATCATAATACATATGAAACATCAGAAGTTTCAGGAGAATTTTTCAAAGAAATCAGATTTTTATCATATAGAGAAATTGTAACTTACTCTGCTCAACATGAACAGGTATCTTTCTGGAATTAGTTATATGATCCTCCATAGTTAAAGACAAAACAATAATACTACAAGAATTCTAATTAATGCTAATCTGGCTCAGCTCCAATTGCTTTACAATAGTGATAAAGGCTTGTACTTCAAACTAGCCAGCTTCCCAAGACACCTTAAAGTTAAGGCATGAAATACTTTGTATGTTGCGATGTAAGCATGAAACAATTTTAAACAGATAAGCAATATAAACTTTATATTAATGATGAGCCCAGTTTGAGTACCATAACAACAGCTGTGACTACCACTGCAGGGTGAATCAGATGGTGGTATGACATGCATAAACCGCTTGCTACAGTCACTGTGAATCTAACAGGTTCCAAAATCTGATGCTACATTCCTGTACCCTAAGGATTAAGCTGCTCAAAAACAGACAGTAAAAAACAACAAAGTACGAGGAGGGGGAGAAGAGAACGCAATCCAAACTGCTGTTCACCTCTGCAGGTTTGGTACCAAGTTGACTGCACATGAGCTGTTTCTGGCCATTTGACATCCGGACTGTGCAGTCTAAGAAGGGATTATTCTTTAATAGCATGGAGGGAATGGTAAGGAAAGCTTTGTTACTCATCTGTATATATCAGTCTAATAACTAGAGCACTCCTACAAAACATGGAGGACCTAATTTCAGCTCTGCAGGTAGCTCCCACTTT
This sequence comes from Origma solitaria, assembly GCA_013397895.1. NCBI lineage: Eukaryota > Metazoa > Chordata > Aves > Passeriformes > Acanthizidae > Origma > Origma solitaria. The sequence continues at coordinate 2,772,881 of VZRL01003807.1, forward strand.
GCAAAGGATTACTTCAACTAGCACGTAATGTAGAGATGGGTGAACTACATTGCTGCTGTCGGAGCTGATAGGAGCCAAGATGACAAGACTTGTAAGGTATGAAGAATCAATAAGAACAGACTGACTTTAGTCCAGCATGTAGGACATTCAGCTGGGAAGGAGAGATAAGGAATTTCATATTTCCAGTAGGACTGTTTCCACCTTTCTCATTTTGCAATTGTTGAACAAAAAGCCTTGGGAACTGGGACTAGAAATTACACAATTAATTCCAAAATTAATTCCAAGAACTTAATAGGCAAGAGGTTAAAAAAAAAGCTAGCTATACATGGGGAATTTTTCAATAATAATTTTTTTTTTTTAAATTAATTTGAGTTCTCAAAATACCTGAAATATTCTTTCTGAAGTCTGAGGGGTCGCTGCAGGAGAGTATGTTGGATCCATTTCCGTAAACTCTTCTGCAAAATTACTGACATCCAATTCATCTCTGATTACTGGTTTAAATGGAGCTGGTATTTTTTTGGCAGCTAAGTCCTCCCAATTCATATTCTAAACAAAAAAACAGGGAAGTAAGTTTGAATCAAATGAAAATTTAACAGAAGTAGACAGACACACAGTCCTAACTCCATTTGTTATTTTCCACAGGCAGACGAAAAACATTCCAATTATGCCCTACTACTTTCTTAGGTAAAGACAAGCAGTATCATACTTATTTGTACATAGACAGAATCCAATCAAAAAGAAAAATCAACATAATTAAATTTAACAGTGGAGATGAGCCAAACAATTAAGAGTGATGGTCCTTGAATTTCTTCCTCTATTTCAGAATAGGCAATATTTATATTTTTGTCAGAGTGCATACATGTAGTATCTTCAACTTTTCCTTGCCAATTTCTATGCTTAATTACCAATGTCAGCTTCCAGAGCCCTGAGAGCATAAGCCTCCAAATTCTTACTTAAATGCATGACTAGCAATCGGAAGCATAGAAACAGCAGTTATGAGAAAACTGCCCTGTTACTGTAAAGGAGTAGAACTGAAATTAAGACTAGAAAGTGTTATATGATGACAAAATGTATCTTCCAAAAAAAGACAGTGAATTAAGGAAGCTTAACTTTGTTTAACTCAACTTCAGAAGCACCAAAAATACATAATTATTTTTTTCAAAGAAAGCACACAATTTTAACCACAATGGATGGAACACTACACTATTGTATGCAAATCCAATCTGTTATGGTTCGAAAGCAAATGTTAATACACTGAAATCTGAACAGAATTAAAATTTACTAAACAAGACTAAAGATTTAATTGGGCCAAAGAAAATAGAGGAGTTTGGTGAATTTTATCAATATTCAAATTTTACTAATAATGCTAGTGGCAATCTATTAAAAAAACCTTTGAAAAAACCCCAACAGACAACTCAACTTCAGTGTTTTGCACTAAACCTGATTTAAGCAGTGTGTATTTTGGCTGCTTCAAGTAACTGTTAGATACAGATAGAATATATTAAAAACCTAGTATGCCCTTCTAATACACAGAAAATCCATATACATAAGCACATGGATATTCTTACTAACTTCAATGCAACTGTTCACACACATAAAATGTCTCTAAGCTGTTCTGTTAACAAAAGAACAGAATTTCCTTAGACTTCACAGGCACTAATGTAGAGTAAGTGGGATCTGGTGAGCTTTGTTGTTTCCTTTACCTGGAAAAAGGGATGCTGTTTGATTTCATCAGCATCAGTGGGACCACAACCTAGCCTCTTCTTGGGGTCTTTCATTAAAAGCCGCTGAATTATATCCTTAGATAGAGCACTCATTTCTTGTGGATAAGGCGGCTCACTTTTTAATATCCTCCTTTAAAACAAACAAAATAACAACGTGGTAATTACTTAAAATATTGACAGTTAAAGAGTTACCATACTAATGGAAGAATTAACATTTCAATAAAACTTCTATTGTACCCAAAAGCAGGAGGACGAAAAATACGAAACTAATCTTTTTTTAAATAAAGGAAGGTTTAAGGAATTGCAGACATGAAACACAACATCTGAAGAGATAAATTACGTAACTCAATCCACAAAAGGAGAACAATCCTCATTTCAAGTACAAAGCTCACCATTTAAAAGAGATCTTATAGCTGCAACAGATACCTCCACAAAGAAACCAACTTGATGTCTAACAGTAGACAAACAAAAATAATTCCAATATTAAAACGTATTAGGAAATAGAGGAAAAAAAAGAAAAAAATCCTATATTTGGGCTGTGGGAGGTTTGCCTGCACCCTCCATTTTGTGTGCAGTATCCATGCCCTAGTCTCAAAAGAAGGCAATATAACTGGCAAAGTTTTAGAGAACAGTAATAAGACTTACCAGAAACATAGAATGTGTTTTATAGGAAGTTTTATAAAAAGGCTAGGACTATGCAGCTTACGGAAAAGATGACTCAAGGGAGCTTGACACAGCGTTCCTCTCAAAATGGTAAAGAGAAAGTGAACAGAGACCTCACCATCTTTTTCAATACACGAACTAGAAACTATCAAGTTGTGCCAGTAGAAGCCTAAGCAGAACTACATTTCAATACCTATCTTTTATAACTGTAGTTCCCACAGCTCTATATAAAGAGCTAGGCAAGTTTTCCTTCAGTTACTCCAAATCTAAATACTGAAGCTAAGAACTACAAAGGAAAATAACACATCCAAAGACAAGTGAACTGATTTAGAACAGAGACACAAAAAAACTTTTAGCATACAGAATCACAGAAGATTTGAGGCTGGAATAGATCCCTGGAGGTCATCTGGTCCAACTCCCCCTGTTCAAACAGTTATCAAGAGCCAGCTGTTCACCACCATGTCCAGAAACCCTTTGAATATCTCCAAGGAAAGAAACTTCACCACCTCCTTTGGGCAGCCTGTGTCTGTGCTCAGTCACACTCATAGTAAAAAGGTGTTTCTGATGCTCAGAGGGAACCTCCTGTGTTTCAGTTTGTGGCCCCTATCTCTGGTCTTGTCACTGAGCACCACTGAAAAGAGCCTGCTCCATCTTCTTTGTATGCTCTCTTCAGGCATTTATGTACATTGATGAGACCTCCCTGAGCCTTCCCTTCTCCTGGAAGAAGACTGCCAGCCTTCTCAGCCTTTCCTCATATTCTCAGCAGCCCTCTGCTGGACTCTCTCCAATATATCACTCTCATGTGCTGGAGAGACCAGAACTGGAACCAGTACTCCAGGCATGGCCTCACCTGTGCTGAGCAGAGAGAAAGGACCATATCCCTCAACTTGATGATACTTTGTGTAATGCAGCCCAGGATACCGTTTGCTGCCGTTGCCACAAGGGCATATTGCTTGTTGTCTATACAGCTCGATGTATACTCTCACTGTGGGGACTTCATAGAAGGATTAACAGTGCCTCCACTAAACACAGACTCAAAGGTTTTGAAGCCATGAGAGACTGTGAGAGGCTGAAATTACATGAGTTCATGGCAATACTAAAATCTCAATGACTATATGTTTCTGCCAGAGCTTAAGTTGATCACTGCAGGACATTCCTAAATTTTGTTTCAAGTTACTGTATGACATATATCCTTAGAGTCTGTTATCCCACGGGAAAATTTTTATCTTGAAATCTCTAGTTTCTTGGATTAGACCAAAAATAGATGCAAACAGATTGCTTCCTAAATAATCTTGCTCTGGCAGTGTGGAAGGACAAAACCAAGTTCAAAATATGCATATCTCAAGGGCAGCTTCTACTGACGTAGTATCCACTTTCAAGCAAATAAAAAGACAAAGCAAGCAGTAACATAAGGCAGATGAAATCAAGTCTGCAATGCAGTCATGTAGCTGGGAATAAGAGGATTTTAGCTATATAGCTGGGAATAAGAAGATTTCAACTCTAAACCAGAGGGTTATCAGTTGAAAGTGACAGGAGAAGGAATTAGATCTATCAGACCACCACCGGTATCAACAAGAGGAACCCAAGAAAAAGGAAGAAGTTGGTTTTTTTTGTTCAGATGGTAAATTATTCCTTCCTTTAAACAAGATCCTCTTGAAACATCAACAAGAATAAACTGCCCATATGTAAGAAAGAACAACACAAGCTGAGTTAAGAAAAGGCTTTTTTAGGAAACAGGAAGACTGGGGAACATCTTTACTATATGAAATTGTATGAATTTAACATCTAAATTTATCAAAATAAAAGCTGAAATACTACAGGACTGCTGTTTAAAAATGTGCAGCACAAAGACCCAGCAGAAGAAAAACAGACTGAGCAGCAACACAGTAAACTTGCCACAACTAAAGACCAGAAAATAAATTATTAGCCATCAGAGGATGGATGTTAGCAACCTTGTGGTTACTCAAATTATCAGAAATATTAACTTTAAGAGCATATAAGGGCCTACCAAAAGAAAGTCAAATCCTGTAGAACACATAACTAAGAAGTTTTCCAGTTTTTGGGAAACTATATCTGTAAAATTCAGTGCAAGGTTCTCTCTAAAACAATTGTTACTCCTTCAGAGTTCCATTTAGTAAATCTTGGGAATCAAAATTACCAAAGTCAGTCACAGCAGTCAACAAAACCAGCCAACAAAACTTCTAACCTTAAACAGGCCAGAAAGAGATCATTTAAGCTTTAACTGCAATATAATGACCAAGGGAATAAAGTCCTGAATTCTGTTTTGTTAATAGATTCCCCTCTCCCCTGTATTTTTTCTAGCGACCATCTGAGCTTCCTGCTCTGGTAGAGAAGTAAAACCAATAAACAGGCGTCAATCTTCCAAGAAATTGCCTGAACTTATAAGTAAAATAAATGATCTAAATAATTGAGGTGTGTTCCACCACCCATTACAACCTTCAGTATCAAGTGATTTCAGGTGAGGGTCAGAACCATGACAACACCTTCCAATAGGAGCAAGGCTATTAGCTTGGGGACTGGACTTACAAGCTGATTTTTACAGTGGTTACTAATTTGAACAATAGAAGACCTCAACTTCCTGTTCCAAAAGAAATTCAGTAATAGGAAATATTTGTTTTAGGGGAGATTCCAGAAAAGTGTTTTGGGGAAGCTTATTGCTTTGTCTTTTTTAAATGCTCCAGCGCTTTTACCTGGGTACTGAAAACAAACCTTTAAAGTGTAAAGATTAGTGAATGTAACAAAAAGTTTACAAGCAAAAAGTAAGAATGGTATAGGTTATTTCATTTCTGTAAGCATCATATTCATTACTTCTCAGATATGCAAGTAAGGCTAGAAAAGATCACTTTCACACTATACACTAACAAAATAAGTATTAATTGTAACAAGAAGGTGGGAGTAGGATACATTCTGACACTTTAAATCTGCAGTCTGCCTGAATGACCTAGCACTAGCTGATTAAAAAGTATCTCTAGCTAAAGGTATCTCCAATGATTAAGATTTTGAACATGGTAATTCTATTTACATATAATTTTATATTTCATTTGAGTTCCCTTTCAACAGCAAACATGCAACAGGACAAAGTATCTACAAAGCTGTGGTTCTACTGTAAACAACCAGGTCTTTTGTAATAGTCAGTTCTATTAGCTAATAAAACCTATCTACTTTCAGATGTCATTCTATTAAACAGAATGGGAGCACATAAAATGTTACGGTGGCAGCACTTTCTTCCTAAATTTTAAATTAACAAACTACCACAAAAAAATACATTATGGCATAAGGATCATCTGTTAGCCAGCACATATATTTCACTGCTTTGAATCTTACCTAGAAATCTCTGCTTGGGAATTCTTCTCTCCATCGACTGTAAATGGTGATGCTCCAGTTAATAATTCATACATAAGAACACCAACACTCCACCAATCAACAGCCTATGGAAAAACAGTAATTATGCATGTTATAATATGCTGTAGTAAAATCGTTAGCAAAAGAAGGAACAAAACAATCCATTTGGAAAGCAACTAGCATAGGAAGAACCTACCTATCAATATAAAGGCAAAACAGGATCCAATGAAGCATAAACAACTGTTGTAATGATTGGAGGTATTTAGTGTGATAAATTAATTTTATATTGAAATCCCTCCCATTAGCTTCTTCAACTAATTTCTCAAGCTGAACTCTTTCCACTGACTACTAAAGTTCCTTTTATTTTTCCACCAGAATTTGTTTTTATTTTAACCACTGTGATGTGATATGATTTCTAGTATGTACACAAAATAACAGAGGACCTTAAGGCTTGCTAAGAAGTAGTAGAGCTTGAACTTTTATATGCTTGAGAAAGAAATTAAGGAATGTTCAAAAAGCACAATTTAAATCACAGGTCACAGTTCATCCAGGCACCTGAAAATGCTATGGAATCATAGAATGGTTTGGATTGGAAGGGACCTTAAATACCATCTTGTTCCAAACTCATGCCATGGACAAGGACGCGTTCCACTATATCAGGTTGCTCAGAGCCCCGTTCAACCTGGCCTTGAACATTTCCAGGTATGGAGCCTTCACTTCTCTGGGCAACCTGTTCCAGCGCCTCATCAGCCTCACAGTAAAGAATTTCTTCCTAACAACTGATCTCAATCTCTAAAGCCATTCCCCCTTGCCCTGTTACTACATGCCCTTGTAAAAAGTGTCTCTCCATTTTCTTGTAGGCTCCCTTCAAGGACTGTAAAGTTGCAAGTAGGCCTCTTCTCCAGGCTGAACAATTCTGAACAATTCCAAATCTCTCAGCCTTTCCTTACTGGAAAGGGGCTCTATCCCTCTAATCACATCAGTGGCCCTCCTCTGGTCTCGCTCGAAAAGGTCCATGTCCTTCCCGTGCAGAGAACTCCAGAGCTGGATGCAGGTGGGTCTCACCAGAGCAGAGCAGAGGGGCAGAATCCCTCCCTGGCCCTGCTGCCCACGCTGCTTTGGATGCAGCCCAGGACATATTTGTCTTTCTGGGCTAGAAGTGCACACTGCTGTGCCACGTCCAGCCTCTCATCCACCAGGACCCCCAAGTCCTTCTTGGCAGGGCTGCTCTGATCTGTTCATCCTCCAGCCTTGTGTTGATACTGGGGGTTGCCCTCACTGGGGTGCAGCACCTTGCACCTGGTCTTGTTAAACCTCATGAGATTTCTATGCCCACATCTCGAGCTTATCCAGGTCCCTCCTTCAGTTTTTGGTTGTTGCTAATAATAATAATAATAATAATAATAATAAAAACAACAACAACAAATTTTTAATGTTTAAATATTTGGACCGCTATTTGTCTATTTCAGTTCCTGAAATTTTTCACTTAGATAGTATCTGCTTCTGTGAGATATTTCGAACCTGACAGATTTTAAAGGAATCTGCTTAAAAACACAGTTCTTTCCTGTTACTAGATCTATGACATTTCCAACCTTGAACACAATTTCAGCCAGTTCATGTTTCACCTGTTTGCTCCCTCACTCAGGCAAAGCTTCCAGAGAAACCATGTCTCCAACATCCCACTGCTGCAATGGATCACAGGTAAAACAGTGGTTCTGTTTGTTCAAGAACTTTTGTAAGTAAGGATCTAGCATCAGCCTTGTTACTCCCAGTTTACTGCATTTTGGTTTCTGTTACTTTCTCTACTATCCATTTTGAATGGGCAGCTCCACATGGCACAGGCACTGTTCAGTTATGGTCATCCCGTGCCACCAATATACCTCAGGGGCCTTAGAGAGATCAACCATGCTAACATATGTGATATCTGGCTTCCCATATACTAATCGTATTATTCATATCTCACATACCTCATAACTTAAAAATATTCGTCTCTTTCAAAACAAAGGATGCTACTATGAATAACAAAGGAAGCAGTTTAGTCCTTTCAACAAAATTAGTTACAGGTGTTTGAACTTCTCAGGTTTACAGCTATGAAATCTGCAAATTAATAAAACTTCTCCTTTACTTATGTTGGCAATATTAATTTCACAACTAGTGAAATCACAACTATTTGGCCACATATTTTATTTGGTTTTGCTTCAAAATACACAGAATCTGATGTCTCATATAGTCAGCCAAGAGTATCTAGAAGAACTAACTGAAGAAGTCTCTGTACTGTTACTAATTATCTTTGCAAATATATAATTCTCAGAGAAAATCCCAAAGACTTTCTTCTTGGCACATGTTTTTCCAAAAGAAAAGCAGGATCTGCAGAATCAGAAATCAAACTTCAAAAAAAATAAATACTGAAATACTAGAGCAAGTCATTAAGACAAATACGGCAATCATCTTGAAGAGATTACAGATCATAAATATTGATTAGTGAGACCATAGCATACTAAAGCAATCTCATTTCCTCTTTTTGTGAATTTTTTGAGTTGCTAGATATGCAGCAAGTACAAAATACAGTAAAAACCTTCTAAAATGACAATATATGACATGGCCAATGGTAAGGCAGTGAGTGTGTGGTGTAAACAATTAACATCACATACATAACTGCAATATTATCCTTATTTATCAGCTAACACTCGCTACCGAGCTGTGAAACTGTTCCTCATAGAATACTGTATGACTCTGCACGACAACTAATGAAAGTATTAGACAGAACCAAAGATAACAGAACAGAGACTCTTTTTTAAGTCACTGACAAGACTGAATTTCTAAGTTTTCAGAAGCCAGAATCACAGTTCAAGGTGACTGAGAAACTGGTGAGATGCTCTGGAAGTAGCATGACTAAACTAAGAGAGTGCAGGAAAGAGCTTCAATTCGTAAGTTTTCTAAATTCCATTTTTAATAGCAACTGGGCAAGCAGTAGAGTAGGAGAAGACCAAGAGGTAACACTGGAATTCAAGATGGGTGTGAGACAATGACTAAGTGAAAAGAAAAAGCACCTTCTATTTTATGTGTAGTAGAAGAACCAGGGAGGTCATTCTGCTATACTTCAAACTGCCAAATCCCAGCAGTGCCCATTACAGTGCTCCCTACTCGAAGGCAAACTCAGACCAAAAGAGACACAGACTGTATAGAGAAGGAAAAGAAAGAACTTTTCCAGGAAAAAGCCAGACTTTTCAGTTCTTAGACAGGCTGCCATAAAAGGAACCACAATCAACTACATTCCATGATCCACAAAAGAAAGACAAGTCAACTCAGTCTACAGGAAAAAAACAGACATTAAATATTTTCCAAAACTTCCCAGTACAGTGAGCAATCAGAATAACTTATCTAGGAATATTGTAGAACTATTTTGGAGAGTAGGGTTTTTTGTTTATTTCAAATATCATCTGTTAATTATTGTTATCTTGCCCTTTTGTTGTCTTGATCTCTGACACTTTAATGCATAATAAAACTTGAGTCGTAAGGCAAGCAATTAATTTTTACAATATGAGAACACCTGTAACATTAATAACCTATCCCATACTTCTAAAAAGGTAACAGATTTCTCTGATGTCAAATTTAAAATGTGTATCAGAATGAGCCACAAACCAGTCATTTTTCCACTCTGAACTAGTTTTTTATGCAAAGGCAAGTAAGTGTCAGCTAAGTTTATTGTCCCACAGCATATTTAGAAAAAATTTTGAATAGAACAAATAATCCTCAATACCTTTATAAATATGCCTTTTACTTCAGATCAGAAGAGGAAAATACATTAACATACAATTGAAGATACAAGAAACAATCTACTTTAGGACAACCTGAAATAACACAAGCTAAAATAAGACACTGTCATATTTTACAAAAACCTCTAGAGCTGAGCAACATGTTGACTGAAGAATTCGTTTATTTTCAGTAATAAACTTAGAACATACCTTATCATGTCCTGTGTCTCCCCCTCTTACAATATCTGGAGCCATATATTCAATTGTTCCACAAAAGGAGTATGCTCTCTCGTTCTAGGAAAAAAAAAATACACGTCAAACAATAATATTATATAAATAATATGGGATAGATATGGCTAACAGTTCCGAGATGCTGGCAGCAATTCTTCTCCAAATAGCTCAGAACTGCTAGCTAAATAATATTCCATCATACGTAGAGATGTATCACATAATGCTACAAAATATTTTATCTTCTATAAAAAAAATAAAATGTTGTAAGTTTGTGTTGCAGTCTAAGATAAGCACATAAAAATTAATCTACTAGTATTAAAAAACCTCTCCCGTAAGTCTAAATGATCTATATATTTCAGCACTACACAAGGCTCCCCAAAGTAACATAGACACACATTCTGAAGGCTGCAATATCAATACTCTAGATAACAAATGAAACCTTTAATTAAAAAGGGAATTTCATTGTAAAACGTACAATTTGACTAAATTGGATACGAGATCCTTCGGGTTCCCCATATTTAGGAATTTGTTATGACCTCTAGAAAAGTTTTCTTTCGCAACACACACATATATGAAAAACAACATTCTCTCAAGAAGAGACTTGGAGAGAGACAAGACAGAGAAAGAGAGAGGCAGACAGAGTCGTAAATTTAATTTTATTCTATGCACTGAATTATTCTCTTGACTATGTTCAAAACTAAGCTGCTTTCACAAGCATGTATAATTGTTCCCTGGTAGCGATTTACCTTTGAGGTCAACATGAGGTCATGCTGTACCTTGCTAATGACGAAAGCACATGTGTTTGGGCCATGCAACATTGTTCCTCCCTTATCCTTCATGCTTCTAGCATTTTGGGGAGAGATCCTGACAGGTCCTTTAAAGAAGAGTGTTCAAAAAAGCAAATATTTCAAAAGTCAGGTTTTACATTTGTAGATTCAAATTTGGAGTTTAAAACAGGTGCTATTATAAGAGTCTACACTAATGAGAAGCTTCTAAAAGTAGAAATAGTGCTCTGTGCTACCCTGAGGCATAAAAATTAAACAGTCCAGTAGCATATTATTAAACTGTATTTCTTAAAATACATATACTGTGACTGGTTTTTTGGGGTAAAATTCTGAGTTCTAAACAGTTACAAGGCCTCATTTTGTTCAAATATTAACCTGAAATACTAACTTCTGAGACAAAACCATATAATAAACTTTTCGTGATTCCACTTTCTTTTGACAAAACTATTGTTTCTCTTTGATTATCTTTTCCAGTACCTGTTATCTTAAAAAGCATAAACAAAGAAAAGGTCAGAAATTCCTAGCCCTCCATCAGCCAAACTAAACCTATTCAATCTCTCTGTTCTTTTTTCCTTCAGCTGTGAGGGAGGAAAAAGGGGGAAAAGGACAAGAAAGGGGAGTGAAAAACACAGAAACTGTACTTCACTTCCTACCTCTCCAAAGAGTAAAGATAATGCAGCCAAAGTGAGATATCAAAACAACTGTCTGAAAGCAAAGCACTCTGATGCCACTACAGATTGACACAGATTTGCCTTCATAAGATACTGCAGAAAGTGCTGACTTAACAGTTGAAATCATAAAATCCAGATACTTCTTTGGTAGCAACCTCTGTTTACGTTGTGGTTTCCTTAAGTTACAGGCTTCATCAATTACATCTAGCTGCTACTTAAAAAACACCGGTTTTAGAGTATTAAGTTTTACTAGGAACACTTAGGTAAATTTGTCACCGTTAAATATGCCTCTTACAGGAAGTCACTAATAGTTTCCGCTGGTATGCACTACATGTGGATTTAAAACCATTTTCAAAGAATGTTATCTCCAATAACAGGAGTTTTTTTGTCATTTTCTGGTCTCCTGGGTATGTGAGAGACATGGAAATAATGGAGAGAGTCCAGCAAAGAGTCATATATACAACTAAGGGAACCTATGAGGAAAGGCTGAGAAAGCTGGGACTGTTTCACCTGAAGAGGTGAACCTGAACGTTCAGGGAGATCTCATCAATGTACAAAAATGCCTGAAGGAAGCATTCAAAGAAGAGGGAGCCAGGCTCTTTTCAGTGGTGCCCAGTTACAGAACCAGAGGAGGAAACACTTTTTTACTGAGCGCTGGCACAGGCTGACCATGAAGGTTGTGGAGTCTCCCTCTCTGGACATATTCAAAAGGCTTCTTGGTGACTTGGTGTATTTGTACAGGGGGCTGGGCAAGATGACTTCCAGAGATCCCTTCCACTCTGTGATTCTGTCACAAAATGTCACTCTAAGTTGCATTTCAACATTCATTTGTGAAACCACAACCAAATCCTATTTTGTACCCCCTCCAAATTTACATTTCATTCAACTGTTTAACATGAATCCAAATTCCAGAAGCCACATTATTAATGCTTCCATGTTATGAGATCTAAGACAGGAAAGATGTTCTAAAAAAACAACTGAACTTGGATTATCTACAGGTAAATTCTCACTGAACATGCACATCTTGCAAATACTTGAGCTTAAGAATTTTCTTTGTCTAATGCAGAATGTTAATTTTCTTCCTTCACTCAGCATGCCTGGCTTAAACGTGGTTCTCTCCTCTGGGCTGAAGAATAGCAAGCAATTAGAGACTAATGGACAGAAACAGAAGTGTGGCTAACCTATAAGTAGTAACTCAGTAAGACAATATTGACCTTGTCTTTGAAAGGGTGTTAGTTACCATGTTTCTTCCAAATCAGCAAATCAGTTCTCTGATGTTTAGAGATAATCCCAAGATAGTTTTAGTCTTCTAGCGCACAACAGATGGTTATGATTTCTTTTTCTTTACCAAGTTCAGCATTATTCCTCAATGTTTATGCAATAGCATATCTTTTAATAATGGCAAACAAAGTAGCTACTTCAAACCAGTTAGTTGCTTAAGAGAGCAACAACTTTTCAAGAAGCCACTGATGGAGAATTTTGTTAAGAGCTCTTGAACAGTGAAAGATAGATAGGTTCACATGGACAGCCAGGCAGTTCATTTTGTTAAACCATCTCACTAATAAATTAGAAAACCAAGTTATATTTCCTTATTATGTTTTATTTGAGATGAGCTACACACTGACATAGTGGCTGTCCCAATATAAATTACCAGACTAATGTTTCTAATAAATACTGTAGTACTCCACAAAGGGTAGACTTCTAAATTTCCCCACACCAACTACAGCAATATTAAAAAAGATAGTGCACTGCATTCTTTCCAAGTTCCTTGCAATCATTCTGACTGATCTAAGTATCCTAGTGAAATGTAACTGCCTTAACTTGCCAGGGCAGTTTCAGTACATCTCCACATAATTTATTTTAGCATTCCATTTTCCTTTTCCTTCATTAAAAAAGAAAGGGCACTGAGCAGCTTTAGCACAGTCTTAGAACCCTGTGACATCCAAGAGATGTTTAACGCAGATTAGCATTTGTCCTGGAAGACAGCCACTTCACCAAAAAAACCCCACCTCAGAGCAGTGTCTTCTTTGCTAAGACTACGTACCCCAACCTGGGCAGCTTGACAACAACTAAACCAATTGCAGAGATCAGAATACCTAGCTCCAAAAATCAATCAGAAGTGCTGACAGAAGGATGGCAATCTTGCACCACCATATTCTTGATGATCTTGTGGTTATCATCACTTGGCTCTGCTTTATAACCAAGGAATGGTAGGAGGCATTTGAAACTACCTGAAAATGTAGAAAGCATGTGTGTAAAGTTTTCTCCTCAATGACAGGCCTTATGCCTTCAGTGCTGTCTAATGACCTCCTTCAACAAATTTTTAAAAGCACATAACAGCAACAAAGAAAGAAAAGGATCGAACTCCATTTTGCTGCAGAGACTAATCACACTTACAATGCCTACAGGAAAGGCCTGACTGATGGAGGAACAGTCACTACTGTCATAGAAGGAAGTGTCCTTTAGAACACATATCCTAGCCTACAATAATACAAATTCAGTTTACCAACATATGCAAGGGTAGCTCGGACAGTTATTAAGCCTTGCAATTGCTCAACAGGTCATAACTGTAGGTGGAATAAGAACTGCAATTCCAAAGTGAATCACAGCAATTAGATGAGACTTCAAGAAAGCCAAGGTAACCCTTATGCTCAATATGCTCTTAAAAGGCTCATCTCTACTGGGCCAAACTGTCTCTTTGCAGCCAGCTCTTTGAAAAAAGGGCTACTCCATTATGTCTGATTTAAGACGATACTGTACTGGAAGGATGGTGTTAGTTTCTAGTGCCACAAAACTCACACAGCCCAGAAGCATTGAAAATGTTTGATTCAATGTCCTCATGTATCCAAAAAGGGCATGCAATCTGGGCAAAACAATAGTGGCAACCAATTCTGGATGAGTATTTCCCAATACCTTGGAGGTGAAGGCCTCGCAATTGTTCTCAGAGCAGAGGACCTGATCCAAAGGAACTGTGACATAGTACTATAACTCCTTCAATAGGCAGAGCATCATTAGTCCAGGGCCTCAACAAAATCAAATTAATTTCTGTATGGAAATAGAGATCTGCATAACTGAAAAGTGCGTCTAGAGTATCTGGTTTAGAATACTGAGGCATATTTCAAATACACTGTTCTGCACATGCGCACAAGCCTAAGGGAAGCATTTACTTGCCATACAAATAACTGCTTTAGGAAAATGTTTCATAGCTTAAGCAATTGTGATTTTAATTCCAAAGTGTAAATGCAGGTGCAGAAAGCACTCAAGTGTCTTAAGACAGTTATTCTGCTATTTGAAGATGTATTGTTTAACATTTAAAAATACAGCCTCTGAAGTACTTCTTTAACTTGATGAACTTCATACAAACACTTTGTACCAGCACGGCTCCTACAGACACTCGAGTCACAAAATCTTACGGCTTATTTAATTCTCAAGTCTTTGTGCAAGCGTTATTTAGACAGGGCACTAGCCGGGTATTCACTGAACCCATTCTTTTCAGCATTCAAAATTAGGACCCACTTCTCCAACTACATGAAAGGTCATCTTTGAAACACAACAGACTGCTTCCTGTTCTCTGACTACTTACTGTACTTTGTTCTTAACTGAGCTAAACTACTACCTGGAACATCCTGAAACCATAATACTATCATATTCCTTCAAACCATGAAACTTGACTCCTTAAATAAATTTTGCAACTTGTAAAAAGTGTATCAATGAAACCAAAGCTACTCTTCCCTAAATGTTTTTTAATAGTGTAAGAATTCTCTAATGGGAATTTCTTGCTAATAGAAGAGACGGTAGGATAGGGTCAAAAGGCTTGGATAAAACCTAGAGAAGTAAGTTCTAGTATAAGAATTTCAAGAAATGAAAACTACACGATAAAAGGAAAAGAACAGTTCTCAGCTATTAAATTGGCTTGGACTAACTTCCTTGCATTCCATATTCATATAAAATATTTTAGGAACATTATCACATAGCGTAAGAATTACTCCTTTAATGAAGTAAGTCTTGAAAACATGGCAACAAAACCAAAACCTCGAAACACAAAGTGCTGTTGGGCCAAGAACACAAAGGCCACCTCTAGAGCTGGCGAGTCAGACATAGTCTCTGGTGCCATGTATTTCATAACTATGACTGGCTAGCACCTAGTGCCCTGGAGCAAGAGGGTGCACAGAAGGGAAACAGGTAGCCAGACAGAAGCTCACTGAAAGCATTCAGGGCTGCTCTGAGGACTGACTCTCCACAAGTCCAATGAAAAACTCTCCAGTCCAGACAGACAAGAATTATTTACTGATCCTGCTTTTGTTATGGAGAAATAATAGAATTACTATGCATGTTATGACTGGGCTCTGGTATGGTTTTCAGCAACATTCTTACAACATTCATATGCTTGTCCACAGTTGTTAGCTGGCAAATTAAATTCCTTTGTCCACCTAATCTGACTTCATCATTATAAAGGTTTCAAAATGTTATGACCTAGCAAGATAAGAGGAATACTTCACTCTTGGAGGTGCTCTGAAATGGCATACCAAGTTTAAATAAGGTGTTAAACCCAATACAGGTATGGACTTTCCACTTAGTCAAAGACAATTGCCCCTTTGTGGCATGAGTAGTAAAATTCTCTATAACAACTTTCAGGTAAGGTTTACAGATGACAAATCAAACTTACAAAAAAATCACAATTTAGCTAAAATTCTCTGTATAGTGGGGTTTCTTTTTTAGCAATCCCCTAACAGGCTGTACTGCATATACTGGAAAAATGCAGAACTGCTTGCAAAGTTCCTCAAATGTCTATTTTGTGGTATGATTATTAATATAGTAACTATACCTAAGAAGAATTCTATTTCTTAAATAGTGCTTCATACAAATTCTGAACAGGAAACACACAGATCAATTTCTATGACTTCTCATATACTTCTCAAATGGCCCTAACTTTGTGTGGTAAAGACTGGTCTTTCTATTGCATTCAGCTACGTGAGCCTAACAGAAAAGTCAGTCTTGTTAAAAAGACATAGAAGGTATCATTCTCTCATGAAGGCTCAGCAATGGCAATGGACACCCCTAATACCTTCTCACGGAAAGCTTTATTAAAAGAAAACCAAAACCAAGCTCAAGAGAGTAATTCTGTCCCAAAAGATACTAAGTATCTAGCTTTGTATCAGAGCATTTAACAGCTCCCAGCACTAATTTAAATAGAATGTACCGAAGTCCCAACACTCTGCATGAATATTTGTAACTGCTAGCCGTCTAGGACTGCAACACTTCACCCAGTGAGGAAGAAGCCATCCTAAATGAAACATGCATGTTGCACTTCCACTGAAGGTCTCACTCCAAGAGGCTAAGGCAGAAACACAGACTCCCAATACAGAACTAAAAATAGCAGCAAGAGGCAACAGTAATGGATACACTAAATAGGTAGTAAATACTCTTGAAGAATAATGCTAGTGTGTTTTTGTGAGGTTCCTGAAATGCGTTTGTGTGCATATTTATCAGTATCAATATAGTGGCTTCAGCCACAATGGTATAGCCATTGACATTTCTATTTTGTAGTTTTGCCAATTTCCTAGTTAACAAGGACGAACATTTTAAACAACATACACTAAACTATCCCTTCTAATAATTTCATTTTATTCAATGCATATTTGGAAATCGACAGGAGAATCATTCATTCCATCATTTTTACAAGGCCATTGAACAAAAAGGGAATTAGTTAAGAAATAAGCAAATTCAGACAGCAAAGCTTAGAAAGGATATATACTGCTACTGTATTCAGGAGTAAGACTTAATTGGGTGTATGGGCCCACCTAAAGAGTTTCACAGGTTATCAAATTAAATAATTTTCTTGTCCTTTCAACGGCAGCATAAAATCCATTTCTTAGTCCCCTCAAATGCCTAAATTGGTAGATCCTTTCTCAGCATGAACAGATGCCAGTGTTTGTATTCCAATAGACAACTCTTGCTGTTGCTTTTCATTTGACTCATCCAGGGAAACAAACTGGAGTAAAACTACCTTCCTTAATTGCTTAGGCCTCTGAACAAATGATTCAAGTCCCAAGTTGTCTTTCTTCCCTTGTTAAAGGTACTTCAAAGTTCCAAGCTGCATTAATTAGACCCTCTCTGGGCTTTATCAGTAGTGTTTCAAACAGCACCCATCAGAAATTAAAAGACACATCAAAATTTCTAAAATACAAGAATCAGTATCATGATTGTTCCTGTTTGTACAGCTGTGAGTGCATGTAATCCAAGTCCTGAAAGTCAAAACTTACGGCTCAGCTACAAGGACAAATAGTGAAAGCTTTCCCAGGATACCAATGTCAAGGCCCTGAGCTTATCAACAGCCTCTGCAATCACTTTCACCAATCCCTGGAGTTAATGCATCTCTGCTTAAGACCAATTCTGACAAAATGCAGCTGAGTAACCTGTGTGGAACTTTGTCAGGGGCATCTTCCACTTTCAGCTGGGAGCAGAAGTTCATGCTCCCATTCTTGAACCTTGCACCAGCTGTGCTGTAGGTATGTCTCTACTTGGCTGGGTATCCCACTGATACTGATACACCAAATTCAAATCCTGGCTTGTCCTCAAGCCCCTCTCCTCACAACAAACTTTTCTGATAACCACTGGACTGCTGCCAGGCCTGTTTTTCTGGCTCTAGACTTGCTCTGATCTTTTTGTTTGGCAACATGGGAATCCACCACTGGTCAGCGAGCACACTGATCCATACTTGCCTCGCTGTCACCCTTAGCTCACACTAATGCAGGAAGCAGTCTCCCTGTCCCACTGCTTCCTGACCAAGTAGTCAAGAACCACAGCTCCTCCAGGATCAGCTTACAGAACTGAAGAATTTAAGCAGTTGAAGAGTTCGGCAGTATCACACAGAGTACCTAATGTATTAGCTATCAGCAAACTTGCTGCAAGCTACTGATCAAGTGAGACATTAGAGTTCCCTTGGTAAGCTTAATAAAGAAACCAGGACCATAGGATAAATCAAAAGAATACTATCATGACTGAAAATTTATTTGTAATATGTAAAGGCCACAAAGCAGAGATGCAACTAACAAGCTGCCCTGCTGAATGAATTTTGCATATCAGAAAAATCACAATACTGAAAATCCTGAATTCTTGGCAGAAACAGGACTTGTACCTTCAGTGAGCCTTAGAGGTCATCCTACCACAGATATTTACCTCCAAATTAAAAGGGCACCAAGGAAAAGACCTGTTTCCATAGAAATTATACCTGTAACATTCTTCTCCATCATTTTAATTGCTAAGAATGACAATAATTATAGTCTTAATTTAGGAAGGCATAAGAAAATTGGCAGAAAGACCTCTCAGAGTTCAAAGACGTGATATATGTTTAAAATGAGGGTAAAAAAAAAAAAATCTTGTTTCAACTAGGTCCTTGCCATACTGACTCGTTTCTGCTTTTTACTCACTTAAAAAAAAAAAAATCAATTATTTTGGGAAACTTATTGGTGATAATATCCAGACATAACACTGAGTAATTAAACAATCCACATCAGAAAGTATAACTTCACTCAAAAAGTCTGTCAGCTGAAGACTGTCGCTTCCGTTCCTGTAAACTTTCTATTCATGACCAAAACTATGACCTTTGCAGAAGACAAACGAGGAAGAACGAAGACAGGCAAAAAATTTAGTGGTACACTAATCAGACTGCTCTGCTGCATATAACAAAACCATAATGAAGACTGTAATATGAAAACAAAAGTTACGACTAGAGCAAGAATGCTTGCAATAGGGCAAATCAAACGTCCTCTAGTTTGAAATGTCATCATATGAGCAACTTAAGAGAAAAGTATAAGGTCATGTGAAATTAATTAAACATCATATCCTGGTGGCTGCTCCTACTTGAAGAAGCCAGTTAGGTCAAAATACTATATTAGTTACTATGTCTCTCGCCACAGCTACACTAATGACTTCTGCTTCCAAAACAGACATGGAACATCGGTACTGAACTTTTCAAGCAAGAATGAGATCTGCCTGCCAGCAGATGCCATCAGAAAAGGCAGTTAAAAGGGACAGCAAGAGCAGCTAAACCTTACACTGCGAGTTAATCAAGAAATGTGCAACCTCTACCTCTGTGACCCAGAACAGAAGTCAACTGAAGGCCACACTCCCATCTAATGTCAAATGGAGATTCAAGAAAACTTTTCACAGACTTCTACAACAGCTATGTGTGCTTTCATGGTGCAATGCAATTACAATTCTACAAGGAATTATTTAAACCAGTTCCTGATAAGGAATTTTAAAGCAAATAACTAAGAGTAAAGAAAACAAAAGTCTTAATTCTGCAGACAAAATATTCGGAAACAACGTATTATTGTGTGGGAGGAATGCAAGTATGTACCACTGTCAATTTGGATGAACATTTTGT
The DNA here is from genome assembly GCA_013397895.1 of Origma solitaria. Lineage (NCBI taxonomy): Eukaryota > Metazoa > Chordata > Aves > Passeriformes > Acanthizidae > Origma > Origma solitaria. Next base: position 2,792,462 of record VZRL01003807.1, read on the forward strand.
ACTAGGTTCTTCTCAAAATTCCGATTTTTGGAAGGCTTGTTTTCTAAAGCATTGTCTTTTTGAGAAGAGAGAGGTAATAGTACCAAGAAAGAACAGTATACAAAGGAAAACCTGAAAACCCCATATTTCTTCAAAGAGAAGCAAAATTATAAGGTTTGGAAGAGTACTAATTCTGGGAAGAATTCTGCTAGCTGCCACTACAAGCCTTCAAAAGTTTTGGGTTTTTTTAATAAAGAAAATAATATAGAATATAGAATATTTATCATTTCAGAGAGCTCCAGATGTAAAATGTGAAGGAGCAGGAGTGGACAATTTTGCTCAAATGCAATCCATCTCATTCTAAATTAATTTACATTTGGCAGTAAATCTCTGGTCATGCAAGTTTTTCACACCTGGTTGCCCAAGTTTCATGGAAGTAATGTATTCACAGTAATTTGAAAGAAAAAAAATCTATGAGAAAAATGGACTAATCACAATGGGAGCATTTGCCCTCAGAAAATTACTTGCTTTCCCTTGGAAAACAGAATCAGAGTTTTTCTGAGTTGACTAGCAACCTAATATCCAATAGAAGATACCAGACTACTTAACACAGAGGTTGGTGCTTCTCCCCAAAACAGGATTCTTTTTTTAAGTGGTGTATTACAATAGGAAAACAGTATCCTTAAGGCAGTCATTGTAAGAAAACATGATCTGTCTTGCAAAAATTCTTAATGGCACTTTAAGATTTTGGCATCAAAATCTGGACCGAAAGTATTTCATGCTCCGGTCTTCTGCATTACTAGTCCATGCTGGAAAAGCACTATCTTCTTTGTGATAAGCACTGAAAAGGGAAACCTCTTGGGTAAAGGCTCAAACAGTCATCTGATCATTGATGACCTGGTTTTGCAATCGAATTAGTCCAACTCAGTGATGTGACTTTAGAGTGTTTGGTATGTCCTTGATATTCAATTTCAGGACAGTTAAAACACTAACTGAAGTACACCAAACAAAGCAAAAAGTTTTTACCATTGTTTCATTTCTTTTTCTAAAACTAATTATCCAGACAGATCTATAACCCACATTAACTTCTGTGGACTAATTCCACTATTCAGTTTACTCCTAGTTTTTTTTCCTCTTTGCAGACATGCAAATCTACTCTTTATAACTTGTTTGTTATATCTACATCACTGAACAATCCTTTAACTAAACCACAAGCATATGTAGTAAGTCATCCGCAGTATGGATTATTTTACTAATTTTTGCAAGAGAATGCTCAGTGTTCGGAGGATGCATTGTCTAACTGCAATGATAAGACATTATCACTTTAATACTTAATCACTTTAGGGTCTTTTAATGTTAAATGCACAGCTAATGCACTAGGCCACTCATGTGAGATGACAGTTCCTAAAGCACTAAATGAGTCAAGTCGTAGTCACTTCTATCTGTCCCAGACTACCTTTAAACAGCACTAAGAATGTGTACAAATCTCTTCCTAGTTCATCTACCAAAACCCATAGTGGACTAACCTCCATTTAATCACTTTTCCTTCAATGACACATCCTTTAATATCCTTTAGAATTACAGACTAATTTTCTTTCCAGAACACAATGTTCACTCTATCATCAAATAAATGAAAATAAGCAATTCATCAGCGAAAAGCATCTGAGAGTTATAACTAAATTTGCAACTCTGATCAAGATGAAGAAACAACAATGTATATGAACTATTCATTCTACACACCACATAGAACTACACAGACATCCACCCATCTTAGGTTTCAATTCAATCATCCCTCATACAGAATATCCACTTTTATATTATTTGTTGCTAAGGCATTTGTATGCTCACAGACACACCGCTTGAATACTGACAACATTCAGTATTTACTATCTTTTTTTAACTTCATTAAGCAAACACAAAAACTTCAGAATGAACTTAAGCTAGTGCAAAAGATGTAACAATGCAGAAGAAGTGAGCACTTCACTATACTCTGGAAGAAAGTGTACTTTATTGGATTTAATTAAGAAGAAAAAGATTAATTATTATGCATGGTCAAATAGATCATTTTACAGTAATTGAATGCACGTGTTCATATTATTTTTTCTAAGATATAAAGATCTTCATGTATACTAAAATGTTATTTTAGTGTAGTTAAAGAACTAAAGGAAATGTGAGGGGAAAGAGAGATTTTTAAAAATCAAGTAGCAGTTTAGCAATACACATAAGAATTAAGGCCAGACCTGATGACTAGGTTAAACCGACATTGTCCAAATCAAAACAATTCCAGCATACAGAAGTAGAGCTACTAATGAGATAAAAGGATAAAAATATGCCTAAGCCACAAGTTCAGAAGATAAGGATAAAACACAAGAAATACAATGGAAAAGACCCCAAGACAACTTAAGAGTTTTCAAGTTTTTAAAGATAAATGTAATATAAGACTAGAAAAAAAAAGGCAACACTGAAGTGATTTCACTTGTGCAATGAACAGAACAGTGCTGTAGAAGTTTCAAGTCCTAGCAATTCTTCATGTCCCCAATAATAACTTACATTAATGTCATGTGCACATGTACTTTGGACCCCAGTTAGATAAACACTCAACTGAGATGCATGAAAACATAAGGATAAAATTGTCTTTTTTACCTTGGTTTTGTTTACAATTTAGTTGAGATTTAAAAATCATAAACACTAGCCTACAATTAATCACAGGGTTAAGAATACAAATGCCATAAAAAGCAATACTAAATCTTTTTCAATCTCTTAATCTCTTACCTAATCCTAGTATGTAGTTAGGCTAGTAAAACTGTAGGTCTTCATGAGCTTTTAAATAAAGTTTGCATCAAAAGTAATTTCATACTTAAATACTTTGTGATACTGACCTACCCTATGTGAAAATTCCTTTTTATTGAACTACTTTATTCTAATCAGGTTATTTCTTCTTTTTGCATGTAAATAAAAGCGTATTGCTTCATTTAAAGATAAAACAAAGGCAATACCACTGTTGATTCACTAAACGACAAATTTCAGGTTTTACCAAAACAGTAGCATAAAATACTCTAAAGGTCTTAAAGCCTCACTGCTTTAACTTGGATGTTTAATTTTTGCATGCTATTTTCAAATAATAGCTAAAACAGAGAAAATACTTGACAATGCACTCTTCATGCTCATGCTTCAGTAGCTGCATGGCAGGAATCAATAGGTTTCTGTTTTCCTACGAGTCACATGCATTTGCTTCCTTTCACTCAAACAATACTTAGGAAAAGCAGCTTCCCAGCTCTTCACTGTTGAATAGTCAATCTGCTGTAATTATTGTAGTCCTGTTAGATTCATTATGTGCCCAGGTACATGGAAATCTTTAACAGTCATCAGATTATAGCAGACATAATGAAAACACTGAATCATGATGTTTTCTAGCAAGCATCCCTAACTACAAAACTATCCAAAGTTCATAAATACATGGTGAAGGTTTTATCTCCAATAGGAACTCTAAATATAGTACATACCTCTACTATGATAATTTTTATGCATTTTAGCAACCTAAATATATCTCGTTTTAGAAAATCAGTCCAAAGAGGGGGTTACTAGAATAAATTCCATTCGCTTAAGTATACATTTTCAATGGCAAAGCTCTTGCAGGAAGCAGGTAGACCAGGAAAGGCATGTGAAGAAAGGGAGAGAAAGTACACTTCTGTGATTAAACTGCAAATGCTACACCCTTATCTGACTTACACAATTGTGTAATTTTATTTAAAAGTGCTACCAGAGTGAGCATGAAAACAGAAAGCTATGCAGCTATACAGGCAAATTCTACCTGTTGTACATTGGTTCAGAAGCGAATTCTACAGAGAATACAATATGAAATGTCAATTTCTATGTGTAAATGGGTCATTTTAATCATGTTTGAGTTCAGTAGCTAAATTACAATAGCACACATGAAAACTTTACTAGAAGTGTAGACAATTTCCTAGATTTTGAAAGCAAACAACACAATTGCCATTACTTTTTTCATAAAAAGATACATGAGAAATGTTGAGATTTTTTTACAGGGAAGACAAATATAAAATGTGAAAGAGAATAAAAGAAAATATGTTGTTAAATGAACAGATTTCTGAGGTATATACTGAAAGCAGAATGGATTAGAGTCAGAAGAACCAACATTAAATGACCAAGGAGCAAGACTGCTTTATTTAATGACTGAAGAGTGTGGATAACGCAAACAGATATCTCTGATGCCTATCCAAGTCTTCCCCTTTCCTTGCACTGCTTGTAAATGATGTGCCAAAGGCAAGCACAGATGAGATGTACTTCTTAAAAACAACTGCTTTGAGACTTTCAGGTACTGATTCATTATGACATTCTTAACACAGTGAAAATTTAGGTTTCATTCAACTTCGGCTCAGAGGCTGGGGACTGCTCCTTTTCTCTCCTATCAGCACAGTAATACCAGTACTTTACTTTGTCTCTTGTGCCCAGCACAGTTTTTCTCACAGCTCTAAGCAGGTCCCACTCTCCCTAGCCACACCTTTTACTATCATTCTTTCCTGATGAAAACTGCATCTCTGTACTTACTCTCTGGCACTGGTGTGGCAATCTGCTGCTAATCCCTTCTCATACCAGTTGAACCTCCTCTTGGTTTTGTGCTGTAACTTAAAAGGAATATACTGACATTATCTCTACTATTTCCCTGCTTCAGAAAGTAAAATTTCGTATCAAATGGTCCGTCCTAAATCCTACCAGACTCCATTTGAAATGCAAATATTCTAGAGGAAACTACCAGCTATCTATTTTTAGAACACCCTTCTGCTGTTTCTAACAAAGACTTTTAGATCTGCAGTCCCAGATTTCAATACCTCTGATAGCTAATGTGAAAGCCAAAAAGCAACCATTTAAAAATTCTCTCAGAAATAAAATCCTGTACAATTCTGACTCTCTGAAATCTAAAAAGCCTATTTGGAGATAGAACTGTACCTTACAAATAATTAACAGCTAACATCAACAGTCAGAGATCACTATGTTAGGTACTATGTACGTATTTAATAGGAGATAAGCTTTTATCCTAAAAGCTTGCAATTAAGCTTATTAGAAGTGACACAAAGACGTGAGAAAAAGACAAGATAATAATACATTAATTATTATTAGCATAAAGAAGAGTCATAGCATACCATTTGCCTAGTCATTGCAAAAAATTAGCATAGTCAAGCATTTTTTTAAAAAGCCTCTGAAAAGGAAAATGTAAGTGACTTTTCAAACTTCTGTGGGTCTTTTCATGTCAAGGGCAGCAGAAGAAAGCGTGAAAGCTTTTCAGGCAAAACTAAAACAAAGATGTGTGAAAACACTGGCAGGCCTAAGACCAACAAACCGAAAGCTCAAAACCTAGTAACACAGACAACTAGACTTTGTTCTGTGATGTAGGAGTCTGGAATGCAGGTTTTCCACCCTTCTCAAATGTGTTTAGGATTTCAATGAGACTGTGTCATCTTGCTCAATTCTGTCCACACTTACTGGAGAGCCAAATACTCACCTCATCAGTAAGAAACTCCTTACTTAGACCAAAGTCTGTCAGCACCACATGGCCATCAGAATCAAGGAGAATATTCTCAAGTTTTATATCCCGATATATAATCCCCAACTGCAAACAGAATACAAGAAAAATTATTTCCAAATAGTGTAACCAAGAAGACATTGCCAAATGCATTTAAATATAAAGCTACCAAAATTCCCATTAAGACAATCTGATACATGAAATTTGCACCTCAAAAAAATCTTTAAAAGCTTTTGAAGAAATAACTTAAGAATCACATTAAAATTCTGAGAAATTACACTGTACATTAATGTCTTAAAATTTAAAGGGCATACTATATATCCTCTGAATCTAAAAGTGGCAGAATACTTACTGTTGAGAGCAAAACTCAGTTCAGCTTTTATTAAGAATGCAAATGGATGCTTCTGTTATATGTTACAGACAGAGACCATGTATACATGCATGCTTTGTAACAGTCTACAAATCTCCTTACTACTTTTGAGAACTGCAACACTTTTCATGTCTACAGTTGTGCTAGAACTCTGCTACTAAGTTGTGTAGAAACAAGGACAACTGAGCAACACAACCCAAAACTTGTTAATGATCACTACAAATTAGTTTTACTGACATACACTCTTTCATAAGGATTACTAAAAATTAACGAATAATTTGTCAGTAACACTGCTCTTCACCCTACAGACAAAAATTCCTAGCCTTAATCTGATGCACAGAAAGAGGCACTTCATTGTGAATTGTTTTAAATTGAAAGTAGCTTTATCTAGCAATGGGACATTAGCTGTATAATTAGAAATAATCTAAAACAACAGTTCTCCTTACTAACTTAATATGATATGAAAAGAATAAAGTTCTAAGTCCCCAAAATCAGCACCAGAATAAAGTTACTTTACCTTGTGGAGATGTTCAAGTGCCAAAACGATTTCTCCAATGTAAATTTGCACCTCATTTTCTGAGAATCTCTCTCTGTGTGAAAGATGAGTAAACAATTCTCCTCCATTTATATAGTCTAAAAAGTAGAACAAAGAGCCTTATAATCTCACTTTCTTAAAATTTTATTTTCTTATTGGAATATTATTAAGTACTTTGTAAGCTATTTAGTAACACATTCTACTATCAGATTCTTTTACTCCACTGTAATTCACTAGTATTTCATCATAATGTACAATACTCAATTTCTTTCTCAGAGGACTGAGGGAAGAACAAGGCTCACTTTTGAATAAGCAGTAAAATCATAAAATAAGCCTCAAATATTCCTAAATTATAAAGATTGGGTTTTTCACTAAATCAGTCTTTTAGTTATTTAGGAATACGAAAAGAAAGAAGAACAAATGACACCTACAAACAGAACCCTTGTAAACTCATTAAATACTCTGATGAGCAACAAGGCAGAGTGACATAAAGAAAGGCAATTCAGAAAACAGGTATTAGGGGAAACAATCAACTCTGAACAATTACAAAATTTTCCCTTCACAAGGGAAATCTTGATGGCAAAACGTAGGAAGGAGATTATTTCCACATACACTCCCTCATGGAAACCACACTTTCATTCTTTGCAGGCTATGACACAAAGATTTTCCCACAGTAAGGGAGAGGGAAAAAAGGGAATTATTACAACAGAGCTCCACTGTAAGACAAACATATTTTAGATGTAGAGCTGTTTATGCTAGCAGTGTACATTACAGTCATTAATTTGCAACCTCACAGTCCCCATTATTGTATTTGAGGTCAACATATACAAAGCAGGGAACATGGCCCACAATATCTTACTTAGTAATTTCCTGAATATTGTTTCTACAGATTTGTTGGTATAAAACATAAATCCATGAAAGGGGTCCAATCCTATTTTAAGTTAATAGTCTGAAGGAGAACACATATATACAAATTACAGACATTCTGATCTCTCTCCACTTTTTACTTCTCCAGTTCTCTCTTTGAGAAGGAAGGTCAGTGGAATAAAACAATGTGAGAAGGATTATTTATCTAGACCAGTAAGTAAGTGAAAAAGATTTAATAAATAACCCACATTTTACAATAGCTTCCTTCTTCTAAAAAAACCTCAGCATGTAAAAAAAGATAACAGAAACAAATTTTTAAAATGTTTCTAGCCAGAACTTAATACAAGGTAAGCACTGAATTGCCAGGTGCTGTTCTAAGGACTGTGAGAGATCCAAACCAAAACTGCACAGGAGTGGCACAAACAAGCTTAATCCAATCCAGGCTGTAACACTAACCACAGCCCAATGAAACAACCAGCCTTCAAATTTTTGGTGTGAGATCAAACGTATCACTGACACAATGGAAAAAAATTCCCGGTTACCTCAGTATAAACTGCACCTGACAGTTCAGATTGTTTAGTGCTTTTTTAAAGTATTAGAAGGTTAACCTTGCCTGACAAGCTTTGCATAGAATTGATGGTATTCACATGGGTACAACACTCTGTTCCTTCAATATAAAGTCAACATAAAAACTGGAATCAACTCCCAACCCTGTTTTCTGGAAATCGGTCAGAAATGCAGCTGCACGTCTCTACTTGATTCAGTCTCAATTCATATAGCTATGTAATCTGACAGCATGAAGAACTGTACTAAATACTGCACTGAGGCTCCAATTCCAAACCTCTTAAAACTAAAATGGCAGGTTGCTACCTGCTACCAAATTCAGTCAAGTACAAAAGCAAGACAGATACTGGTTTCCCCCAAAATTCAGAAGCTTCTGAAACACTTGAATTCCAAAACTAAATTGAAGTGATTTACACAAACTTACATAATAAGCCATGAACAACTTGTAACGAACAGTTTGGGGTTTTTCCCTCAGGGAAGGTGTGAAGCCCATTTGATTTATAAAGTAGCTTTACATCATGTTAAGTAAGAGAAATTTTCATTGTTACAGAAAGTCATAAAAAGAAATTTTTTAACTAATTATTCCTATTTTCTGCTGAAAATGAAGGGATAAAGGACCTCTCTGGCTCCAACAGATATGCTGAAAATGGATGTAGAACTTATGAAAAAGAAACAAAAACAAAACAAAAGCCTGTAATTGTATCTGAGCTATGAACTTCTTGCTTCAAGCATCACCTCAACATTGCATTACGATGGACATGTGGCCAGTCTGCACTTTCTGCTATGCAATGTTCTTCAGAATTACTGGGCTTGCTGCTTTTTGACTCTTATGAGAATATAATATCAAGTTTTTCATTTTCTTTCACACATGAGGCTTTTATGGCCTTCTAATTATCCTTATCACCTAAATTTCCTCCCTACTATGTATTTCTTTTTTGGCAACTACATCTATCTCAGGTTTGAGGGGTTTTTTGTTTGGGTTCTCCCTCTTTTTTTTTTTAAATATTTGCAATGGGATCTAAGCTGCATTCTAGCAAAAAATTTCTGGACTTAAAGAACAGTACTGCAATATCTATAATAAATGTTCACATTTTATCTCATTTAATATTTCAATTTTTCCAAGTTATTAATCAGTAACTTTAAATCCAATATATGTTTTTAAACCTTAATTATTAACAGTTACCATAAAGGAATCACAAAACTCTCAATATATTTCCATTTATTTCTGACAATCTTTTATGTATTTCTTTAATGTCCCAGTCAGAGGAGTTTGCAAGAAACTATATTACAACTTTCAACTCTCCTTTTCAAAAGAAATCTAGTGAATAATCCATTAGAGTTCCTCATATTTATTATTTAACTGTAGTATATGAAATCAAGGTATGTGCACAGAACACTTTTCTAAGAATTGACAGCTAGAGGTATAGATTCATTTAATGTTAATAAAATTTTGCTAATTTAATGTAAATCAGCCTGTTAATAAAAGGTTAAAATATTGAAGTTATGAAGAAAAAGGAATGTAAAACTTGCACTTCAATTAAAGGGACAATTTACTTCTTCAAACAATTTACTAGAGAAGTGTATTATGAATCCAAGCCTTAAATTAATCATTCATTTTACAGTTCTTTTAAAATACTCTAAGTAAAAAGGTTTTTAAAAATTGCTGGCAATTTTCTTACAAATACACCTCATATACCAAACACTAAATGTGCTGCTAATCTGAAAGGCAGAAATATTTCTAATTTTAGAGTAGTACCAAACCTTATGAACAAGCTCTACTTTCAGCATTGAAATGCGTGATTTTGGATTGCCTCTCAACACCCAAAAATTGAAACGTGCAGGTATCTCAATACTCAAAGAACAAATTATTTCACAACACAATATTTAGGCAGCAAATGCTTCAAGGTCACTGATGAATACACACATACATTTTTTGCTGCATGTAAGTCACAGATAACTACTACCTCCCTCCAAGTCAGAGTAGCACACTGAAGCCCAAACAGGAAAACCACAAACACAGACACAGTCAAAGAAGAACAATATTTTACTTCCTATGCTCTCTCATGCAATCTCCAAACACACTGTACTTAAGACCACATTAAAAAAACCTTACAAAACATTGAGATAAAAGGGTTTTTTTTTTCTTTTTCCTTTCATAAGACTTGACTCCTGAAGACTACTCACCTAAAATGAGATGAAGCTTTGTATCTGTCTGGAAGGCATAATGTAACGTGACCAAAAACGGCGATTGCCTAATGTGCTCCAAGACTTGTCGTTCTGTCCTTGTGTGCTCAGTTGTTTTAGCTTTTTGAACTATTGTTGCTTTCTTCAGTACTTTCATGGCATATAGTTTTCCAGCATCATGGCCGCTTACTTTCCTCACTAGGAACACTTTTCCATAGGCTTAAAAATTGGGGAGGGAAAAAACAAAAACCAAAAACAAAGAAAAGAAAAGAAAAAAAAAACAGACAAAAACTGCAAGTTATCTACTTGTACTACAGATCTGGCTGATACCAGTATTACCTCAATTACTCATTGTTATGGCAAACAATAATCACCCCAGCTAAAAATCTTTCAAAACATTTTTCCTCTTTCAGATTGACCTTTTCTGAGCAAAATTTCAACCAAATGAGCTTTATAACTGAACACTGCAAGAATGGGAAAAGCAATTGAACCACTTCAGTATTTAAGAACAGTTTTAAAAGCTGATGATTTCTTCCTTTGTAATAACCTAAAACATCCATACCTAGAATTAAGCAAGAGTTCAGAGTAAGAGAGATGTTATTTTTCTTATCCTTAAAATAGTCTGCCCATATTTGCACAATTCATATACTTTCGTTACTGGTTTTATAGTACTGAAGTTACAAAACCACATAGAAAAGCCAATGAATTCTTCCCATCACTGTTTCGCACATAGAAGCTTTCTGAGGCTCCCATACTGGACTTGAAAGGACTCCTACACAAATAAATTTGATACCTCTACTAGGTAAACCTGTAGAAACAGTAAAGGTTAGAATTAGTGTGCAGTTGCAGGGCCATGATCTCACTGCAATTACAGAGATATGGTGGAACAGCTTGTATAACTGGAGTACTGTCATGCACGGTTACATCCATTTCAGGAAAGAGGCCAGCTAAAGCAAGGTGGTGGAGCTCTCTTTGTGCAAGACAGCAACTAAAAGTATCAAGCTTTGCCTAGGAGTGGATGAAGGAGGAGCCAAGAGTTTCTGCACAAGAATTAAAGGATAGGCTAAAATGGGTGACACTGTTATGGGTGTTTACTACAGGCCACCTGATGAGTAAAAGGAAGTAGATGAGGCCTTCCACAGACAGCAGGAAGTAGCTGTCACGATCACAGGCCCATGATTCTCATAACCACCCCACCAGCTGCTGGAAAGACATGTGCTTGGCACACAGGAGCCCAGGAGGTTCCTGCAGAGCACTGATAACTTTGTGCAGGTGGTGGGGAAGCCCAAGAGGAGACGTGTGCTGCTGGACCTTGTATTGACAAAACAAAGGACTGGTTGGGGGTGTGAAGGCTGAGGGCAGCCTTGACTGGAGTGTCCAGTGGAGCTCAGGATACTACATGGAGAAAACAAGGCAGTAAGTAGGATTATAGCCCTGGACTTCAGGAAAAATAACTCTGGCATCTTCAAGGGCCTACTTGGAGGAATCTCAAAGGTTAGATCTCTAGTAGGTAGGCCAGGTCCAAAAGAGATGGCTAATGTTCAAGTAGCACTTCCCCTATGCCAAAGACCAGGACATCCCTGTGAAAAAGACATCAAGCAAAGGGGGCTGGAGACCTGCATGGATGGGGCAAGGCACTTCTGGCAAAACTCAGAAGAAGGAAGTTTACAGAATGTGGAAAAAGGGCCAGGCCACTTGGGAAGAATATAGCTATATTGTCAGAGTATGGCAGGTATGCGTCAAAGAAAGCAAAGGTCTGCTTAGAATTAAATTGGGCAAGGGATATCAAGGACAACAAGAGGGCCTTCTTCACAAGTATCAGTAGTAAAAGGAAGACCTGGGAAAATGTGGGCCCACTGCCAAATGAAGCAGGTGCCTCGGTGACAAAGGATACAGAGATAGCAGATTTACTGAATACCTTTGCTTCTTACTGCTAAGGCTGGCCCTCAGGAATCCCAGACCCTGGGGGCTTTCCCTTCATTGAAGATAAGGTTAGGCAAACGTGACACCCACAAATTCATGAGCCCTGGAGGGATTCACCCATGAGTGCTGAGGGATTTAGCAGATGTTATTGCTAGGCCACTCTCCATCATCTTTCAAAGGTCATGGAAAGCAGGAAAGGTTCCTGAGGACTGAAGAAAAGCCAATACCACTCCAGGCTTCAAAAAGGGCAAGAAAGTAAATCCAGGAAACCACAGGCCAATCAGCTCACCTCCATCCCTGGAAAGGTGATGGTACAACTCATCCTGGATATCATATATAAACATGTGGAGGAAAAGGTTATCAGGAATAGTCAACATGGATTCACCAAGGGGAAATAATGCTTGAACAATCTGATATCCTTCTATGAAGAATGAGATACAAAGATGATTAGAGAACTGGAGCATTTCTTAAGTGAAAAGGCTGAGAGCACTGGGCCTCTTTAGCCTGGAGAAAACTGAGAGGGGATCTAATCAGTGGATACAAAGATTTTATGGTGTCAAGAGGATGGGGCCACACTCCTTTCAATAGAGCCCAGCAACAGGGTAAGAGGCAACATGCACAAACTGAAAAACATTAAGTTCCATATGAATATGAAGACAAACTTCTCTGAGGGTGACAGCGCAATGGAACAGGCCACCCATAGAGGCTATGGACTCTCCATCTCTGGAGATATTCAACACCCACTTGCACACAATTCTGTGCAACATGTTCTGGGTTAACCTGCTTTAGCAGAGGGGTTGGATTAGGCAGCCTCCAGTGGTCCCTTCCAACCCCAGCAATTCTGGGATTCTGTAGTAGACACAAACAGGACCTTATGTGAAAGATTGAGGGTTACTTTTGTAGATGCCAATAGTTGTAATTGCTCAAAGGAATTAGGAGGAAGGAACTATGAAATGGGAGTGATTTCTTTAGATCAAGGTACTTAAGTTATCTTACAAAAAGGTCTTAAAAACACTGAACAGTTACGGGTGCAAAGAGGGGGCCCTCTAAAAAATGAAGAGCTATATTAGAAGACAAAAAGCAAAAAAGTTAAAAATAAATATTAAGCTTTTTCAGAGAAAGCAGGTCACCACAAGAATTCATCTTGCCTGATTCAGTCATATATGAACAGTGAGGAAAACAATTTTCTTGGTTTAGTAAATTATCCAATGCAACAGAAATTCAAGCTGACTGCTGAAAATTCTACCACAGTATCAAAATACTAAGTAGCTGAAAAAATAAAATGGCAGAGAAAAATTCAAATAGTAAACATGTAATCCACATGAAGTATCATAACAGCACATAGAGTTAGAACTGATGAGAAAAAAATATATGAAGTTACCAAAGACAACCCTATGAGAAAACACCAGTGGTAATCAAAAAAACCAAATAGATGTTAGATATTTCAAGGAGTATTGAAGTGAAGAAATGACACAAATGTACAACCTGCCACACATTCAACACAAAACATGAAGGGAACTAAACATACTTCCATGTTTTATTTAGCCTAAAAAAGTAGACTACTTAAGAAGATTATAGAAAATTAAAAAAGAAAAAAAATCAAAAACTAAAGGTAAGTAAAGAACAAAGTTTCATTATTTTTAGAAACAAAGTAACTACAGCAACAAATTAAATCATTCGGTATCAGCATTAAGAACTATGCAAAGCACACAAAAAAATATGCAGTTAAGCTGTGGAACTACTGCTACATGATACTGCAGCTGTCAAAAATGCAGATGAATGCAAAAAGATTACATAAATCCCCAAGGGAGAGGAAAGCACAGCAAGTGTTGCCAAACACTGAAAAGAATCTCTCTGGCTCACGCAGACCCCAAACTGCAGGCTGCTGCAAGCTCACTAAGAAAACTATCATTGTAAGCCTCTCCTTAAGCCATCATGAGACAAAAAAACAAACTGTCTAGTTGTTTGTCCAACCCTTGTAATTACCTTCACACTACTTTCTCAGAGAATGCTCTAAGTTCTCAAACCTGAAAATACACTAGACAAGTGTATACTGTCCTGATGTGTGACATTCAAATTTAGTTGGCCTTTAAAAATGCTATAGCATACAGAGCTCCCAATAAGCATCACGTGCAGCTCTGGATTTTTGTCCAGACAAGTAATAGAGCATTTTAAACTATCAAATGACATGTGAGCTTTTCCCCTAGATCCAAGTTCTACTTCAGTCAGTATACAAAACTGATACTGCTCACATACCAAACAATTCTTTTTAAGAAGTTCTTTACCTGACTCGTCACACCCTAAGAAATCATGCTTCCCTTATTTACAAAACTCATTATCTGTAATAAGAGTTTTCATAAAATAAGTTTTCATAACGTATCTCTCAAGAATAGCAAATAGAGTCAGAAAAGTGACTGTGAACATCTTCCATTTTGTGTGATATGCAGGACAGTCTCTTTCAAGATTTTCAGTATTGTGTTGCATTCTCCAACTTTAGTTATGAGACCTCGAGCATACCTATGTTGGATTGAATGGTCACCTGCTAGTTATCAAGAAGTGAAAAAACAGATGCAGAAAGATTACTTTAGTAAAATAGGCATGAGCCATAAATCCTGTCACGATGTACAGACACAAGTGATCTGAATCAAGGTTATACAGACCACAATATTGTGACCACAGTAATACTGTCATGCATGTGCACAATTTTAATGTTATTTGCCTATTTTCCAATGCTGGATGTTAAATAATTTTTAGCATCTGAAAAACAGATCCCTATTACTGAGACCATTGTTTTAAAGACACTGCTTCCAAAAGAAGTATTTACATCTCTATAAAGAGTTACTTCTCAAAAAAAGTGCAGATAACACTTCTGCATTTTCTAATGTGCAACAAAAATAGTGCAGAGAATGGCCTTAACTTGCATTTACCAAATGCTTAAAGAAGCAGCCCTAGTTGTCACCAGTTTCCAGCTGGAGGCTGAAAATTAACTTCCACATGCCTTTCTGAAAAGCCCAGTCTAGAGCATTAAACACAGTTTTCCTTCAGTTCCCAGGAAACAGTAATTTTATCAGAAATGTTGGAGAACGTTAAGCTAAATTCAAATGAACAAAAGCCTCATGATTTTAACACTTGGCTACCTGTATCTTTAATCACACTTTATAAAAACATATAATAATGCATCTTAAGTAAGAGAATGCAGCACCTACTACAGCTTTACATGTAGTATCAGAGAAAATGATCTGGTTAGTGTAATAGCTGTAAGGAAAACTCTAGAAACAATACTATTGTTATCATAGAAGAATTTGCAACACAGAGCTTTGCCATGGTACAAATTGTTTCTTCAGGAATCTGAAAAGGACTGACAGAATGATGACGATTCTCAGCATTTTTTATGAGAAAAAATCTTAAGTAGCACTATTTTAATCAAATGACTCATAATATATTCAACACCAGAATCTCTGAAATCACCACAAGAAATCTACTTAAAAGACAACACTGCAAAAGCAATTTATTTGAGTGGCAGCAGGGAGAGAGCATATAAGCTAATTGCAATACTCTTACCTGACAATTGTACTTCAGTAAAGTTTTTTTAATTTCTCAAAGAGCAACATTTAATGCTCATTCTCACAAAATCTCATGCACATCTCACCTACTGCCAAGGCAGAAATATTTAGCCAGCAATATACACCCCATAATGAAACACACATAATTACCAAGTATTCAGCCCCCAAATTCATTGAAAATACATTAAATGATAGAAAAACTAAAACACTGTACAATACATACCCAAACTATGTTAGACTGACCTCACAGCTTAAGAGAAATAAAATACAAATTTAAAGAAAAGAGTAATTATTAGTTGCTGATTTATAAGGATATTGGCCTTTATGATGATTAAGAGATTTCACACTGGCAATTCATACCAAATTTCCACTCAATTTGTGAGACACAAAAACATAATAGGATGCTAAAACTTCCCTTTCACATACATATAAGTATACTTAGAAAGAAGTAATATATGATATCATCATTCTAAGTAACAATTGAGCAGGTCATTAGAATGTTCTAAAATACACACTGGCTGAAAGACAATGAGTTAAAAACATGAAGTCTTCTTTGGTTCTTTGTTCTTTCTGTACAAATGCAAACACATTAAGCCATTGTATCACACCAGCTAATTCTTACAGAGAAGAAGGAGTGCAATACTTATTATTTATAGCATAGTGGATGGTTTCTCTGGACTTCTAAATTAATCAAAACTTTACACCTGTATCCTGGCAGTTTTTTTAAATCAATCTTTTCAAGAGTTAACATAATCTACACCTTACACCTCTTGCTTAAATTATTTTTTTACTGTCAGTGTAAGAATAATCATGAGACTAGAAAGCAAAAGGCTCAGAGGTACAAAATATTTAAAGACTTGAATAAATTTTAGTGTATTCTTGAATTATATATGCCTAATAACATCATTGCTCTGCAATTTAGATCTAATCTGTCTAAGGAATTTGGAGGCAGAACTCTCACTGTGCTAGCATCTATCCATATGAATTAAAAATTGGGATGTGGCAAAGTTAGAAAAGCATACACCTCTAGCAACTAAAAATGGGGGGGGGGGGGGGGAAGCGAAACAAAACCCTAANGCCAAACAAAACCCTTAAGAAATCTCAAGTAATAGCATTCTGAGGAAGCATTTCCAATTTTTATTGTCTATGACAAAACTGTCGAAAACAAGGCATTCTCTGTCATCTTTCCTTAGATATCAGACAGGCAAGAATTATTAACAGAATTTTTTCAACGTTATTACTTAGGCCAAGAACAAGTTCGCTCTCCCATTAAACAAGTGAGTGAAAATTAATATGGAAGGCAGAAGGTGACTGGAGAGAGTAAGTTGCATCTTAAAATGTACTTTATATCAGCATTTTGCTTTCCTTTCTTTTTTCAAAAAAAAAAAAAGTTATTATGGTAAATAGGTATGGG
>VZRL01003807.1:2809448-2866236 GCA_013397895.1 Origma solitaria
TTTTAAAGCAATAAGTTTTTAGAAAGCAGCTCTCATATGCAAGACAATCTACTACTGGATAAAAATGCCATTAATTTTTAATTGTTACAAAAATTAAGGGAAATAATTTTCTTCAAAAATTTTTTTAAAGGTACTACAAACTGCTGAAGTTTGATGAAGTCAGAACAACTAACTAAGAGCTGCCTGCGATCATCTTATTTTCTTCTTTCCTTTTTAAATGTAAGACTGGTTTTGCTATTCTCTCATATTAGTTCCAATAAGAATTTTTGCCATTGATCTCCAATTTAATGTACAGATTGTTTCAGAATTCTCTTTTGGATGAACAGTACAAATTTGTCCAGGTTCTTAGACTGAACAAGGCCCCCTCTTTTCAGTCTGTTCTTCATGCAGAAAACTAATTTTCCATTTCCAAGCCCTGTCTCCAATTAGCCATCCCACCTACCATTCAGTATACATTCTAGCTGTCTTCAGCAGAAACTGAGGTAAAATATTTAATTGGGAGTCTGAAATTATTTTTAGGCATTCACTAATTCTGGCTCACTCCCCTGAGCACAGTATCCCCTCTTCTTTCCTTCTCACCCTTTTATGAGAGAATATTTTATATTTTCTTCAATATGCTTTGAAAGAACTAACTTCATTTCAGTCAACTTTATCAGAATACTTTCTGACCTCTTAGATGAAACTTAATTATATGTTCTTGTATAACAAGATTTTTGAGACAGTTACTTAAATCTGAAATTCATCCCACTAACTTTATTCCCTTCATATGAATCAATCTGTGGGATTCTAAGGATCTTCCACATGTAAGGTGAATATCCTTACCATATAAGCACTGAAATCCAAGAGATCATGTATAAAACATTCTCTTTTAAACACTGTAGTTACATTCTTGTTTCTCATTAGTTTTGTCTTCATTAGTGAACTGTAGTTCAAGAGGTAGAGTGGATTATACATGCACATGCTCAGGAACCAGTTGTGTTGTCGCTTCTTCACCACAGTGGAAAGAGTGAAAGAAAGTGGCATTTATTGTAATTCAGTAGAGAAAAAGGAATAATCCACTGGTAGAAAAATGTATGAACGAGAATACACTCTACAGTGTTTTGTTATTTTAAAAACACATTTACAAAGAATGAAGCAAATAAGCCAAGTGGGCGTGCATAAATCAACACAGCCACCTTCTCCTGTTGTTCCTTTCTTGGCTTTGGAAAGCAATTAGATTACTTTGCTGAAAAGTAACCTTCTATATAATAAACTCTGGTTTTCTTTGTCACAGGGAGAAAAGCTTTAACTAGATAGGAGGGACAAGCTGGAAACATGAACATGGACAGGAAATCTGAAAATTCCATATTAGCAAGGCTATACCATAACAGAAAGGGAAAAGGATTTAAGCAATTTCAAAAAGTATATACTGAGTAGAACATGGTCAAGTCAGAAGTCAAGCCAGTAATAATTTGTTCCCAGAGCAACAAGTACATTATTAACAGCTTCATTAACAGTGGCATACTCTCATGCATTTCATTTTACCGATGAAAAGGGCTACTGATTCCTTCAATTGATAAGTTTATTCTATTAATACCCCCTTAATGTAACATAAAAGGATCCAACTCAGACTTTTGCTTCCGTGTCTTTCCTCCAAGACTCAGGTCAAAAGATGAAAGGATATAGTATGACACAATTTTAATACAAAATGCAAAACTATAACAAGCATGTTTCCAGCTGTGTGTATATTAGCAGAAAACAGACGAATGTAAGAAAGCAATTCAAATTAAAGAAAATAGTAAGTGTGAAATTATGCTAAGCCATAGCATGAAAGAGTTAACACAAAAAATGGCTTCCCTAGGAGAAACATCTGCACAAACAGATACTATTTCTAATAATCTTAGATATTTGTATTTTTAAAACATAAAGCTTAAAAATGAAGATTAAATAAACCTTCATTGTTGTTATCTGAAAAGAATCACCACCAAGTCTGTAAGGAACTATCACAATTACATATCCTTAAGCAAGGTATCCTTTAATTTAACATGTTTTGAGTATCTTCTTTGGTTATTCCAGTTGCTTCATAACAGACTATACTTAAAACATTGTAATTAGTTTAAATAGCATCTACAGTAATCACTTAACATAACTGTTAAATTTCAATATATTCTCCCTTGCATTACTGAAGATCAATTAAGTATTAGTTGGAAACCCTGCATGCTGCTTAACTCCACAGTGAAGCGTTGTAAAACAGCATCACCATTTTATTTAGCATTAGTTATATTACAGTACTATCAATAATACCTAAAAGCTCACACCAAGATAAAGCTTTCACTGCCAGAGTAAAGACAGCTCTTGTCTATTATATATATAATATATATAGACATATATGCCTATTATAACACCTAGAATGTTTCTCAAGTTAAGAAATTAAACATCATCAGCAAGAACATCTTAGGAAGGTTGCAGAATCTCTATTACTGAAGGCTTTTAAGAATAAATCACCACCAGGGATGATGCAGGTATAACTGACTGCATCTTGGGCCAAGCAATTAAGAGACCTCTTCGAGTACATTGCAGTGCTGTTTTCAGCAATTCCATGTTACAGCAGACATTGCTAACAGACAGATGGCCACTTACCCAAAAGCAAAAAGGACTAGCTCCATTCTGATCAGGTCACTGGCATTTAATACCATCCAGTAAATTAGCAAGCCGCAACCCCTGACACATCTAGTGCATGCATCTTAGCTGTCATAGGCTTGAGACTGAGCAAAGCTTCTTGACTGCCCTAATGGTTGAGATTTCTGAAGCAAAAACCTCAGACTATGATTAAAATTGTGTATCAAAAAAGCAGAAAAAAGGTCAACAAACACCACAACAAATGCCAACTACTCTTCCTGCAAATGCCATTCCAGGATACTCAAGGAGTCCTTGGGCTCCTCAAGTTTGCAGAAGTCTTTTAGTCAGTTCTTGAAATAGTGTGAGATCTACTTAGACCGAAGACATTTCTGGAGCAACAAGACTACTAGAGCAGGATGAAGAAGTCAGACAGGCATGCTTACTTGACTTTTCTTTTTTAACTTCTCACGCACACACAGAATCAATCCCATTGTCAACCCACTGAAGGAAGGGGTCACTTAAAAATTGCTCTGTTAACCTGAGTGAATAGGATAGCTTTGCACTGTGAGCCTAAGGATTACCTGCTATAGTTAAGAGTATCGCAGGCCCAGGAAAATTTGGCCAATCTGCTCATGAAGAGAAGAGGCACAGAAGGTAGCCATGAATAACTGACAACAGTTTAGCAGCAGCAAAAGGGCTATTTCAGAAGTACTGCCTAAAGACAGGAGGAGGTCAGGCTACTGCTCGCCTGAACTTGAAGACTGACCCTTAGGAAACCACCAACCCACTTTGTATCCCAAAGGCAATAGTTGTAGCATTAGTGCAACCTCAGACTAATGACAAAGGTAACAAACTGACAAATTCTGGTGTGGCACAGGTTTTCATATACACACATATTTACGAATCCAGCCAATGTTTCCATCAGCAGGAGAGAAAGACATCCTCATATAAATGCATAATTATTTATAATTTAATTTTTGTCAACCCCATTCAGATCCACACTGACCATTTCAGAAAATCATGGTTGCTTCTGCCTAGGAATGTACGACATTTATCTATGAACATTAAAGCTTCCTTATGTCTACTTCTAACTACTGAAATTTAACAGCAAGGGTTACATTCTTTAGCATGTTAAATTTTAAAAATTTTACTTGAGAAACAGAAAAATATCCCCTCAGGTGATTTAAAAGCTTAATTAATTGATGAAAGATTATCTATGACAGCTAAAAGTGAAAATCAAAATATTTGCTCTTTTCAGTGATGTCTTGTGGAATTATAGCCTCACCACCAGCCATTAATGGCTGATAATGGCAAAAATTTAGTATTAATTAACTAGCGTAGAATTTCTGCAGACCTTGACAATCATCCACCTTCATGATTATCCCAATCTACTCAACAATGCATGTGAGTTAATACTGATCAAAAAAGAAAAAGCATAAACACCCTAAAAGTATAAAAGCCATTACTTTTGGTCTGTATATGGGCCTGTCTGTGTGTCCCTTTAGCAAAGGGGAAGCAAAGTTTTTTTGTTCATTACCATCAGTAATCCTACAACATCCTAGAAATCTCCAACACTGTGCTGAAACCCACAATACAGCAATTATCCATCTTAAAAAATACTGAGATCTGACTAGGACAGAGAGTTACAGAGCCAACAACAAACCTAAAACAGATTAGTTTAAAAATGGAGCATCTTATTAATAATGTATTAAAATTACTGGTTTTTTCCCAAATACAGTCTGAAAACTTAATAAAATTATCAAGATCATGCCTTAACTTAGATTAGGCTTTTCACAAACTATATTAAATTTTTACAAATTTTCAACCACATGTTTTCCATTTTTTAAAAAAAGTCCATCTTCAAAAGCGCTGTGCTATAACATGTGCCCTCCAATTCTGCATGATATTTGTGTAAAGAAAATTGAAAAAATTATGCTGTGCAATACAAAAGTGCTATCTTCCTAAAGAATGTTACAATTAGCAAAACCTCAGCTAGAAAACAAAATCATACATAAGAGTAATGCTTCCAACATTTAACTTCAAAATAGTGCATCTTACCCCCTGTTCCAAGAACTTTCAGGAGCTCAAAGTTTTCAATGCCAACTTTCTCTGCATGGCCCGTCAAATTTGCTGAAGGAAAAAAAAAACCACATCAGATATGTAGTACAACAAAACATCATTCTGACATGTTACTACAGCTTCAGTAAAACCAAGTTAGCAGATTAATTAAATAAGCACCACTAAGAAGACATCCCTATTTTCTATTCTATTCAACTTGAAAAGCAAGAGAATGCAATTGTCTTGCTGCCATCAATGTAACCAAAGTTATAAAATCACCAAATAATAATTGATTAATAATCTAGTTTGCATGCATCATTTGTCATTGTATCAGTGGGCACCTCTGAAAAGAGCCCAGTTCTACCTTGCTTGTAATATGCAATCACTTAGTTACAGACAGCAATCAGGTCACCCCTTAGCCCTTGCATACTGAATACTTTCATTTTTTTGGATTATATGGTGCTTGGGATGACATAAACAGAGCTCCATCTATGTCATCCTAGAACAACTGGTCATGCATTTAACACAGGATTATTAAAGACTCTCCATTAATATCAAGTAGAAATGACGTTAAGTCTACATAACTCATTAGCATGAAAAAATCTAAGCTGCTACGAAGTTGCGTCATTTGTTGCACAGTTTGGAAGGAGGAGGTTCTATGTTTATACAAACCTCTACTACTTCGAATACATTTTTTGTCTAACATTTATCTAAGCATGGGTGTAAAGACCTCTGTTTAAAAAAGGGGTTGTGCAGGGTTGATTTGTATTTTATTCCCCTTTTTTTTTCTTTTCTAAGTTCCTATAAGAAAGCCTTATGCAGTTGCCATTTCTTCCATCTTTCATTCCTATCATAATATTATCCATCCATTTGCATCAATATGACTGCAGACCATTCAGCAAAACCCCTCACTGAAATGATCCAGGCTAAAAAGTAGCAAGACAAAAAAGTAACTAAGTTTGATTATTCACATCCAAGTTCAGTTCCCTGATCGACTTTACTGAGCAGCTTCATAAGCACAACTAAGGATGCAGCACCAAGCAGCAGAAGCTGCAGAAGCTGGCATAGCTACTAAAAGAATGCCTCAAATAGAAACCGGACAAACTATATGTCTAAAGGCTAGTAAAGAGAAAAAGCCTTCAGTTAGGATAGGAAACGCTGACATTAACTTACTAATTTCACAGAAATTCTCATTTGCTTTGACATTTTTAAGAAACTTTATAAAGAGGTGCTTCCTAAATTAGTGTCCAAATCTGTAATTAATGTCCATTCATAAAACTGCAGTAACTCAAAACACAAAGCTTCTGAAAGACCTCTCTGCAAAGATGAACCAGTATAAAAAAATCCAAACGCTAAATAAATCAAAAGGCAAATTCATTACTTTTTGCAACAATCCTGGGAGTCTGTACACACATATAAAATGTACCTAGTTGGGACAGGGCAACATTACTGCTCTCAATGCCAAACAGTGATAAAATCTTATCTAAAAAGAGATTATTTTTCATATAATTCATCTTTTTGAAGGATTAATCAAATTTCAAGTAAGTGCAGAGTCACTGCTTGAAATCACTGGGAGATTATAAAGTCTAAAAGAGCTTTCAGGATTCTTTTTCTTCTATGAATAGAAGTATACATGAGAATTTTTTCAAATCTAAGGAAACCTACAAGCTATTCTAATAAGTTAAAAACACGACATAATCAAATTATTATTATTAGAGAAAGATTACTTCTGTCATCAGTTCCATTTTAATAACATGTACTAGGCAGGACAGTACCAGAATCCTTAACAAATCGGTGAGTCAACATGCACCACAGGAGCTGAACTGAAGCTTGCTGCACAAATAGAACAAATACTCCTGCTAAAGCTACATCACAGTCACTGCTTAAGACAGCAAGGAAGCCACACTCATGTGCCAATAAAGGAGTTACAGCAGTTAAGGCAAACCCAGACCGAGTTAGTGTTGATACAATTAAGAGTATGTTTTATCACAGAAAGCAAACTGTCTTCAAGGAATCTAGTATTACATACTCTTCTTAACAAGTACTGAAAATGGTACTCAACATACACAGTTTCTAAACACTGTCTTTCCTGCCCAGGACATCAGGAGTCACAGACTATTCTAAAGAGACCAGGGCTAGAGTATGCACATTTTAATGAACCAGTGGAAAGCATTGAAAAGATCCAGGACACAGAACTTCTCTGGACACTAGCTAAGTAAGTAATGAACTCAGGGTGGGAAGAAAGTATTCACTTCAAGATCCACCAATTTAGATCTTCCATGATAGACTATTACAGAAAGGTTTTACTATCTCACTTCCTTAAGAGAGTCAGCAGAAGACTTTTCAATTAAACACCCTTCTAGGAAGCAAAACAGTCACTTAATACTGTCATGTTCTTGGAACTGTATAGGAAGACAGAGTGGAACCCAGAGAAATACTGGATCTCCAGTAACAAACTGAAGATTTGCAGTGCTGGCTCTGATCCTAAAAAGAGATGAAGTCTTAAAACTCAATCAATTAATCAAAACTGTACCATAAACTCACATTCAATAACATTAGTAAAACCTTTTCCACTTTCATGAAGCTACATAATAAAAATGTGAGTGATATCTAGTTTGAATTATTATGTACTTGTTTCAATGTGAGCTGCAATTTTGCACTCTCGGTTTAATTCCATTTTTACTTGAATTCAGGATGCTTAACAGCCTTATCCTAAAAAAAAATTAAATGTCTTGAATGTTATTGTAATACTATTATCATAGTAAAAAGAGAAAATTGCATCACAAATAAGTATATGATAACTGTAAACTAAGACCCACCTCACTCTTTTTGCATTATACTGAGGAAAAAAGTCATCCCACAAGATAGCTAAAAGGTGCTGCATAACACACACAAGTACGATAGGACACTTGAGACAAACTCTCTATTACTCCCTATAAAGCAAGAAGTAAAATTACCCTTAATTAAGAAATAACAAATCTTCAAAGCTCTAAGAAAAGATTAGCAACAATTCCCAGAAAGTGCTTCTCCCGGTGTTGCCACACGGCAATGGCTTGCTACAACAGCCTCAGTTGCAGTGCTTAGTCCATCTCTGAAGTCACACTGCAAAAAAAGCAAGCTGAAGAGCTTGTTTGCGCCACTTTCTAACGACACTGCTAGAACAGCACTTTACTTCACCTCTTGAAACCAGGTGCAGGACTTTGACACTCTAGAAGAGATGAAGTGCAGCTTCTCCAGGATGAAAGTTGTCATTCCAACATTTCCTTCAACTTGCTTTCAGAAGCATAAATCTCAAAAGATCAATTTCTCTATTCACCTCTCACTCCCAGGAGCCTGAATGCCCATTTTTGGAAGACCCCTCACCAGGGATGTTTTCTGCAGTTACAAAACTGTTCCAAGACTGAGACATTTTAAAGGATTGCAATGAGACTACTACTACAACTGACAGAAGAGTGAAAGGCTTCTTGCACCTCACAGACATCACTGTGCTGGAAATGGTATCAGAACCCAGCCCAACAACTGCCTGTGGAAACTGCACAGCCTATCTGTCAAGCCTGCAATGGGATGTACACTGGTGCACAAAAATCAGTTTTGGACACAGAAAAATTATTTCTCCATGCACTTTTTTCTTCAAGTATCTTGACACGTCAGCTGAAGTGCACCAAGGAACAGAAGAGAGTTTGGATAGGAAGAAAAGTACTGCCCAAGTCAACAGGATGGAAGTTTCTCCACAAATAATACGAAGCTACACATGACACAGCACTATAAAAGATGATTGTACATAATGGGAAAAAACCCAAAACTAGCAAATCCCCTTGGAGATAAGCTCACTGCATAGGTGCACAATTAGAAAAATCTTGCATTTACTAATGTTCTACTGCAATCCACACTAAGCAGCATTGCACCAATATGGTTAAGGAGAGTATGCAGCTGAGGGCAACAGCAAGAGGTCACAAATCAACTCAGAAACAAGTAGTGAAAGGGAAGACCAAGACATAAGAGCAAGCATAAAAACAAAGAAGAAAGAGAGGTACTAGTCACAGTCATCACCTCTGAAGGTAGAAAGGAAGGAAATATCCAGAAATACTACCATGGCAAAGACAAACCTCCCTATACACATGAGGTCACCAGTGCACAGAGACCAGTGTTGTTGTTCTCAGTTCCCTGGAAATAAGGCAGTCTGTTTATCCAGAATAACACTTCTGCTTGATGGAGGATCTCCAGGTGATACAAAAGACATGACTGTCATCTGCACTACACCTGAGCTTTGAGACGGCCAAGAGTGAACTAAGAACTGTGCAAGCGGGTACTGTGCAATGATTCTATAAGTTTTAATTGTATTTTTATAATCTTGAGAAATAACATTTCAACAGTGTTTGTTTTCAAGTTAAACTGTGCTCTGTCCTCTGTTTCTGGACTCCACTGTGTACAGGTCTTGAAGCAGACAAAGTTAGAGCTTCCTCTACTGAACTAGATCAAGCAATCTTCTAAAACAAGCTCTGCCTGAAAGCTGAAACTTGTCTCTGCAATTCTCTGCAACCCGAGACCTATTCTGCTGTTTTATTGAGCAGAACAGTGAACCTCAGGCGATTTTAAGAACAGAGAAAACAAGAAGGAAAATGAGACAGAAGACATTCTGCAATATCCCAAATACTAGGTTGCAATGTCTAGTACCAATATCAACTTGATCTTAACCTATCACTACAGAGGATGGCCCACCCCCACTCACCTAACAGATCTACTTAAGTCACAGAATCAAAGAATAGATGTTGTTTTAAGACTTATATGTTTACGCCTTACTCACAGTGAAGAGTGGGTGTTTTTCCTCGAAATTAAGCAAAACTAGCACATTCCTTTCACAGGAAAAAAAAATTACACCATGCAATAGAAACTACACAAGTATTACTTGTTAGACACTGAAGAAAACGTATATGTTATACTGTTTGTCTGCTATATAGAATTATACTTTGTTACTGGTTACAGCAACTTACAGCTATATTTGAAGGAAGTAAAAGTATTCTGAAGTCCATGAAATCTGAGAGACCATCGCCACCTAGTAAGTGTCAGGTCACTGAACAAGAGCACCATTTAATCGGGTCAGGGTACTGTCTTACAAGCTTAAAATGGAATTTAAAAACCATAACATCTCAAGAACATTTTTATTAGGCAAAAGAAAGAATGTAGAGCAAAAATAAAACACACACACAGTTCTGAACTCATGTGAAAGAAAAGAAACTGCAGTTCATGTTGCTCTGAACTCTAGGGTATCAGTTAAGGTAACTGG
Organism: Origma solitaria; assembly: GCA_013397895.1. Lineage (NCBI taxonomy): Eukaryota > Metazoa > Chordata > Aves > Passeriformes > Acanthizidae > Origma > Origma solitaria. Next base: position 2,819,389 of record VZRL01003807.1, read on the forward strand.
GCTGGTAACTGCTGATTCTCTAGAATATTAGATGCTTAATAGAAAGACCACACAAACTGAGAAAAATTTGAAAAAAATCTGGAAAAAATTCAAGTTCTCACGAAACCGCTGATGCCATTCTAGAATGCTTGGAAGCCAAACTTTACACAGCCAAAGATGACAAAAACCACTGAAGTACTAGCTAATACAGTATGAATACATATATGTATATGTGTACAGTATACATGTATACTGTATGGAATACAGTTTGTGGAAATTCAGAAGCATAAAATGCTGTGGGAAACACAATAAGAAACTGTCATTACCATCATGAAATAGAAGATGGAAGACTATTCCACCAAAGTTATCATTTGCATATAGGAAGCTGAAATAAATGTAAAAGTCCAGACATCTGAGATTAATGATGCAGACTCACAGTAGTCTGAACTGGAAAATGCTCCATGTTAATATCCATTTGCATTCAGCAGCAGCCCTTTTTCTCTTACAGAGGTGACTTTGCTGAGGTTTATCATTACAGTGAGCGGAATCATTATGAGGTCACCAAGATTCAACCCAGAGGCACCTCCATGGTCAGCTAGAAATGTAATGTGTAGCAACACTACACGTCACATAATTGGAAAAAAAAAACCAAAACCCAAACAAAGCGTAATTAGAAAATATGCTAATGAATAAAATTGCTATAGATAATCTAATGCTGAACAGAGTTGAAACAATCAGATATCTAAGGATTGCACATATCTTTTCAAACACGAAATTATATCTAAGTACAAGATATGAATCAACTTGTTTTCCCTATCACCAGTCATGAACGAAAACACCTCATATAAAAACAGTCACAGGCACCTTGTACACACCATCAAGAGTAACAGAATACAGACTAATTTATCAACAAAAAAAGAGCAACTGACAACTTACATGTTGATGGAAGTTATCTACATACTTGTTTATGCAGACATTAATCAGGAAACTTAAGAATTATCCTCTCCCAGGTAAAGCTTTTATAACCATCTGTCCAAGCCAGCATAAAATATTTACAGATGTCAAGAAAAATGAGAAGAAGCGACAGTCACAATAGACCCCAAAACAAAACGCAACCCAAATAAACTTGACTGCATGTAATGTGAATCCTTCATAAACCAGGTCATCTGCCTATCTACAGGCTGAGTCAGAAGCAAAGAAATCTTAGTAGAACTTGCACCTCATCATTGGGATTCTATGGAGGGGAGGAAACAGAGAGCATGTTTATCATAAAATACCAAATTATGCAATGATGGGAATACAACAGAAATATTTACATGAAGAATATATTGGCAAAACACATCCTCAGATACCTAGGCCTTGTCATATAGTTAAGGAATTCTGGCAAGTGTTCTTTGAATTGCCTTCTGAATAAAATCCTAAAATGTAATAACACGGCATGTAAGACTCCTAATTCTTTCACGGAATCAAGCATGAGCTTTTAAACCATCAGATTTAGAATACATTGGATCAAAGCTAATAAACAGGCTGACAATGAAGACTGCAACTACTAGTCCCCATTTATGTTAGACATCTTATAGAACATCACTGAAACAATGACAGCAAAATGATCAATTGTACCAGACCCTTGTACAGATCATTTTAGCCAGGTTTGTTAGATTCCAAAGCCTGGAGGGAGGAAAGCAAACAAACAAAAATCCCACCCCAACAAAAACAAACAAACAAAAAGCCAGAAACGCAACCCAGGGAAGATCAATAGTCACCCTCCTTCTTGATAATCAAAGCTCCCAGAAGATAAATAACAATAAATTCCTAGACTACAAAGTATTTCTAGAAAATATTTATTGTGTAAAGTATAAAATCCAGAGAATTAAGTAGTATTAAAGATGATTAATAAACTAAAAATACTCTTTACAGTACCCACAGCAATCCAAGAACACATATATTTTACTGCTCAAAAATTAGAAGCAAAAGCAATCCAAGCTTTGAAATAATCAACTATTAGTACCTCCTGATCCCTAAACAATATATGGAATTAGTACATAAGTAAAAATTAGTAGATAAGTAAAAAAAAAAGTCTTACAGAAAATGTAATTTTAAAAGTATCTTTAGAGTTTCATAAAGTTTCCTTTTAAAAATTGAAAAAAATAAATTACTCTACAGGTGCCAGATGTACCTCCATAGTGAAGGCTGAATTTGCTATTCAGTGCATGATTCATCATGTTTTTTAGTCATAGGAATTTTCACAACTCCCTAGTACGTAACCCAACCTTCCAGTTTACAAATAAATTCATTCTAATTTAAGTTCCCATTCAAGAAGGCATAACTAAGAATTTGCATTATTAAACCCTTCAAATAATCCATGTATTTATTTTCTGAAGCCTTTTATAGTTTCATATGAATTAAAAGTTTGACTCAAGGGGAAGTTCCAAATTCTTCTGCCTCTGGAGTTCTGCAGCCCATTGCTACACCAACTTCTGCCTTTTCCCATGCATGTTACAGTCTGGCAAACTGCAAACTAAAGCAAGTTCTTTAGCCCAAAGTTTGTGATAACATTAAAACAAATCCTGTATCCTCTTCAAAAGAGACTTGTTAAAAGCAAAAGAACAACACTGTAAAGCAAAACAAACAATGCATATAGAGCCCATTGCCCATACATTTAGGAAATGTCTCACAAGTTCCCTTCAAGATCCCAGTTTTGGTAATCTCTGCCTCTCCCTGGGCAAAGCAGGGAGTGCACATGCATGCCACAAGATGGGCAGCCTCCTACGCAGTCACTCACCCACACTTAAGGTATAGGATCCTTTGATCCTTTTTTCCAAAAACAAGAGCTAGGACAGAAGCCAAGAGGAGTGCAGGGAGGAAATTCACTCTTAACTGTTCTGTTTCCTTCTTATCTTCTGACATCACAACTTTTCTCTTTCTATATCCTTCTCTATCCCATAAAATGTTTCCTCTGATAGGCTTTAGGTTTGCCATTGTTCCATTCCACAGCATTACCAAGCAACAGAAACATTAAGATGCAACAATCTTATTTTTTCAGTGTAAATAATATGTAATTTCTAAGGTCTGCAAAAAGACCAGAAGTTGCATGAACTCTGAAAGTTAACCTTCAAAAACTAAAATCTTTCCTTTCAGAAGGTTCCAGAAATAGATGCTAAAGAAAATTTCGGTTTTTATTATTTTCACTGGAGAGTTTCAGTGAGAATCAGAAACAGTCACCACTTCCTACTATTTCAACTTTGGCATATTTTTGCTTCTACTTCCCGAAAAGAGATTCCACTTTCCCCAAAAACTCATTTTCCTTCCTGAAGTGAGACAGGAGAGACAGTAACTATACTGAAGTGGCTGAATTGTGAGCTTTCTATCAAGAACAAAAATTATTTGGTGTTAGGAAAAGAAAAAACTTAATAATTATATCCTCCCAATATATGCAGCAAATTAAATGTGTCCTAAAAGTCACTGCTCTGTCTAATCTGCAAAGCATCCAACTGAAGGAACAACTGCTGAAGCACATGCATGCTTACAGTTTCACCAGCAGTACTGGGGCATTCCAATTCTTTTCATTATCAAAACATGGTTTTTAAAAAAAATTTTAAAAAATAAATATATATATGTAAAATCAGAGCAGTGCCCAGTATTTGTAACAGAGCACATCACATGGCATCACACAGAGGCACTCAAGTGTTACGCACTCAAGTGTTCCTTCCCTATCACAGACCCAATCTACATGCCTATCAAGTGATGTTTTTCCAGCAATTACTTTTTGGTCATACAACAGAGGAATTTCAGGGCTCTAAGACTATGAGATATAAAGTTAAAACTAAATCTTACCCTACATATCAAAGCCAGCACTGTAATTTCAAAGTCAAAGTTTAAAAGAAGTCACACCATGGTATGATAGGGTTAACCATCAACTGTGTAGAAACAGCACTGCATATGTTCTAATTTAACGCATTTTCATGTTTCTCCATACTTGCTTGGAGGTAACAACAATCATCTGTTTCATTCTTTAAGATACTCATTTCAGCTTAAATTCAATCTCAAAAGTATGTTCACTTACTCACTTGACCGTAATCAATGCCTGTTCCTAACCCACTGAATATTTTTAGAGCAATCCCAAGACCAAGTAATTGCAAATGCAAAATGTAACTGTGGGTTTACCTGCATTCAGTTGATTTGAATTAGCAAGTTTGTTACCCTGGCGTTCAAGTAACAGCTTCCACTGTATGAAAATAAGATGCTCCCTTGTCAAAGAAGCCACTATTTCTACTACAATAGTAAATTCTTTCAAAGCACCGTGGAGACTGACCTCTTTTTCATCTGCCAACTGACAGCTACTTTCGATATGTAATTCTAAATGATTCAATTAGTCACAGAGCTAGCACCATCAAAGAAAGAACACAGAGATGAGGGAAACACTAGAATCTAAACAAATTGCACATTAAAGGATATTCATGATATAGAACGTACTTAGGAATGACAAAGATCCGCTGGCTCCAAATTCTTGTTCTTGCATGTCTTCTCACCCTCTTTCTCAAAATGAAGCAAAATTAAATAATCATGCTGCATGCTTCAAAGCCGTGGTGGGCTGACCCTAGTCAGCAGCTAAGCATCTACACAACCAAACCCAGTACAAAAAAAAACCCCTTAAACATCCAAAGTATCCTACAGATTTACATATCTCTGTATCAACAGAAGCAGACTGCTTTTCTCCTCAAATTATTGTATCTCCAACCATTGTACAGAGGTAAGTTCTGAGAACATACGTCTTGTACAGTAATGACACTATTGACACCTTCAGGAGTAGGAGTCTCCCAGGAGTACATGACAGAGCAGCTCCCTCCTCCACCCTAGTGCTCCAGAAATAGACAAGTCATTGCTAGAAAGCATTTTTCAGAAAGCAGAGTTTTCCAAACACTGGATATGGAGAAGAGAACGAGGAGGGGAGAAGCAACTTATTCCTACTAAACTGAATTTCAGAAGCTTAAGAAGAGGTTGAGAATTTTTAAAATAAAAGTGAGAATTGGTACTTCATAAAGCTTTATGATCAGGATTAAAATCAAAGTTGCTTATTATGCTGTATTAGATAGCTCTTTATCTAGTTTATACAAATGTGTTTATTCCTCAAACTATCTTTAAATAACTATCCCTCGGGGATACATGTTCTCAACTTTTATAAAAGAAATCAAGACATAGCTATGTAAATATATTGGATGTGTCCCACTTCCTTTCCCCTTACCTTTTCCTCTTCCGCATTTAAATCTAGCAATACCTATTGAGACAACTATGTTTTCCAGCAGTTCTTTCGCTTTTTCTTGAAATAAGGAAACTATAGCCCCTTTGGTTTCTGTAGCTATCAAAAGATCGCCGCTTTTTTTTTTTTTTAGTTTTCTTCCCTCCTCCTCCCCCCCACCCCCGCCAAGCCGCAGTGATAGCTGTGCTCTTCTGGGGCAGCTCCCCCGACCCCAGGACCGAGGGACAATGGGGCAGGAGGCAGAACGCCACCGAGGAGCCCCACCAGCACAACCACCTGCCTTTCACATCGGCCCATTCGAGAATTAACCCGGCGGGCAGATCTCTCAAACTTTTGCACTGAACAGCATCTTATGCTTACTTCATCATGGGGAAAAAGATGACAGAAAAGGAATGAAGGACATAGGTTAACAGCATCTTCATGGTTAATCAATACAGACAATATACATTCTATGTTTTACACACACCAGTAAATTAACACTAAAATCTAGATTTACTGCAGTGTTCAAGTTGCCTGGAAACTTCTGAGAAGCAGAGTCCCTATTAAAAAGAAATAACGCTTTCCCCCAGCACAACCTACAACGGAGCATTTCTGTTGTATCTTTAAAGGTCATATATATTTCACATGTTGAACTCCTTCTCCAGAGGGTCATCAAGTAACTACGGATCTACAAGAAGATTCATAGACTGAAAAGCCAGATAACTGCGGTTACGTGTTGGCACATTCCCCTCCCTACAATTCCGGCATTTCACCGAGGTCAGAGAAAAGCTGTCACATAAAACGACTTCATTTAGGACTGGAACAAACCGCCCCCCCAACATAGCCACAGAAGTCAGTCAAACACACAATTTGAAAAAAACAAAATGCTTAAAAGAGAGCCTGGCTAACCTTTATCTCCTTCAAAAGCGTCAAATACCACCGGGAAGTGGGACAGGGGAGCCCGGAATGGAGTAGAAGTCGAAGTGAAATACTTTTTTCAGAAATAAGAGAAGGCCCCCTTCTCGCCCCCATAGTACACCTCCTGCCCTTATCTTCCAGCTCATCCTCCTTTCTTCCCCCCACTGAGATTTCCCTGCTGGTCCCAACCAACTCTCTGGGAGCTCCCTGCCCAGCCCGGGCCCCTCCACCCCCGCGCGACCCCCGGGCCCGCCCGCTCACCGTTCCTCAGCTCGTGCTTCACCGTGAGGAGCGGCCGGTCCGCTTCCCCCGACCGGCCCTCCACNATGTCCTCTCGGGCGGCTCCCCCGCCCCTGCCGCTCCCGGGAGTGTGAGCGCGGCGGCGGGGGATGTCACCTGGCCCGAGACGGGTTCTATTTTCCAGGGGCGCTCCGGGGAAGAGGAGCCATGCAGGCGCGCTGGAGGCTGCCGCTCTCCCCTCCGCCTTGTGGAAAACGGAGGCGGGGGGGAAATAAAACCAAACCCACACCACCCAACAACAAACAGTTATTAAAATCTAGGGAGGCACACGCACGACAGCTTCCCTCCCCGGGCGCTCAGAGCCAGCCCATGTCCTTGCGGCTCCCCTCCCCCGGGCTCCGGCCGCCCTCCCCGCCCGACAGNCGGACGGCGGGGGGCGGAGCCGAGCCCAGCCGAGCCGAGCGGAGCCGAGGGGAGCCGAGCGGAGCCGAGCTCGGCCGGGATAGGCTGAACGGCACGGCGGGAGGAGGCGCGGGCGCCGCGGGGAGCGGCTCCTACTCAGGCGCTCGCGCCCCCTCCCTCCCCGGGCCGGGCGCTCATTGGCCGCGCGCGCCCGCGAGCCCCAGCTGCCGTCGGGCAGGGAACGTTCCCCGCGCACCGCCCCCGCCCTTCCGCCGAGCGCCGCGCGCTCCCATTGGCTCGGCGGCTGCGCAAACCGCTGGCTCCGCCCCCCGTCTTCCCCCCGGCCCCTCTACTCCCCGATCTTGTTTGTAAACATTCCCGCCCGCCTCTCCCGCTACCCCCCGACCCCTGTGGGAGGGCGGGCGCTGGGCTGCCGAGAGGGAAGGCGCTGGTTGACCACTGGAGCTGGCAATCACCTGTGGGAGCGGCCATGGCGCTCTTCCTCGCGTTACGGGCTGCTTCCACCGCACTCGAAGGGGGGAGCAGCCGTGGGCTGACCCACTCGCAGTGGCGGCGGGGGGAGCTGGGCTCCCACCTGGCGCGGGGTTTGCGGCAGCGGGATGGGGAGCGGGGTATCCGCCGGGGGGGATGCGGCGGGGCAGAGAGCAGCGAGGCACAGCCGGGGGCGGGGGGGATTCCCACAGGGCCCCAGCCCACTGAGCCCCCGCCTCCCCGCACGGGAGGCGCGGGTGGTGCGTGCGGGCTCGCAGCGGCGGCGCGGCCGGGCTGGAGGGCTGCGGCACATCGGTATGTCCGCCTGCAACCCGCGGCCGTGCGCGATGCGCTCGGGTCAGTGGGCTCTAGGGCCCCCCTGCACGGGGGCGCGGGTGGCGGGGGCGCGCAGGAACCCCGGGTCGCGCCTCATGCCGCCTTTGCCCTTGGCCGGGGCCGTGCTCTGGGCTGTGGAGCAGGCGGCGAGCGGAGCCGCCTCTTGGGAGGTTGAAGAGGCCGCGTGTCCTGGAAGTTCAGCCAACCTTAGCGATCGCTGGAAAGGCGCACGGCCTGGTGGGTTGTGGCAGCTCAGGAGGTGCCTGGTGGGCGCTTGCTTGTCGTGAGGTGGGAGTGGGCGAAGTTGCAGGGTAGGTACATCCATGTGCCCGCGTCACCTTGCTCTGCCTGGGGCGCGTTTATCTGATCCCTTTAGCTGCCAGGGGCACACTGTCCTTACTGTGGGCTGTGATGGCGTTGTTGAGGGGGATACTGTTGAAAACACATCAGATCTGTTCATCTCAGTTAAGCTTCTCAGTCTGTTTTGGTTTGGAGGCAATCTGGTATTTCTAAAGCTGTCCTCATTTCCTTGAGACATTTAACACAAATGACTTTTCTCTCCGTTTCTTATTTACAGTAATTTCTGACTTGTTGCTTTTGAATGCCACTGCTTCTATCCTTACACACAAGCTGCTAATTCACGATGCCATGTCTCAGCAGCAGTGTTCACACAGAGTCTAATTCAGTTACATCAAAGATCAATGAAATAAAATGTCTTATGTTAATCCTTTATTCACATTCTGGTATTAAATATTTGTGTGTGTTTGTACACATATATGTAAAAAATGCATGTACATGCATACTTTTTTAGTTTCCTGTGGAGAGATTGAGTTGGGCTATTTAAAGTTGGTGAGAGCTTTCTACTTCATAATTGTTTATCTACCAAACTTCAAGTTTAGGGTACCTTTGCAATTGGTTGTCATCCCAGAAATTAAAAATACTATCTAAGGGTTTAATAGAATTTTTGGTAAAACTTCTGAAGGTGTTTACCACCAAGCACTGCAGCTGTTCTGTTGAAGTATCTCCCTGCAGCATATGGTAAACATGTAAGTCCACCAAAAATGTCCATCCAGTTACTGCCTTTCCAACCATATTATACCAAGACTATAAATACAGAAAGTCTGATCACAGGAGATGTTTTCAAACTGGAAAATAATTGATTCCCTAACTTTTGTGACTTGGTTTTAGAAGCCTCACTATTGCAGAGAAAGTAAATATTATATCAGTATAGTATTAAACTATAAAAGGGAAAATGGAAATACTAAAGTGATTAAATTAATTGTTAAGTTTTTGCATCTTTGTAACTAATAGCTTGTCTGTACAACCAGTGGGGTCTGTGAGATTTACTTCTTCATTTCAAGGCATAACAGCCACTTCTGATTATTCCATGTCCCAGATACTAGATTTTAAAGAGACTAGTACTATATTTCATCCAGTGGCTCTACTACTACACTTGGACTAACTGTCCCTGGCAGCCTCAGGACAAGCTGAAATCTGACTCCATTTACTAGCGCTCAGTGTGAGGGGTGCTGGCATGGAATCCAGTAGTTGTTAATAGTCTTGGTTTCAGATGTTCATAGCTTGACAGACTGTATCTGCTTATTTGCCTCAGGCTGAAAATTTCTCCTTTCAAATTTCAGCTAAAACAGCTTTGAAAAATGAGGCAATAACCCTAAAATACCAAATCAAGAATACTGATCCATGCTGACAATGCATATAAGAAGACACCGTGATTACTGTCTGTATTTAAGCTGGGCTTGCAAAGTACTGGTGCATGAACTGAAAGTTCTTTATTATCACTGAGGGATCCCCTGATTTACTTGCAACATGGTAATTTCATTTTAAAAAATTAAGATTTTTTACATAACAGTTTGTCCTGTATTAAAATGTTTTTGCAGTGAGATTCTTGTGTCATATCCAGAAACAGCAAAGCAGCCCTACTGAATGCTTGGAAAGAATCCCACCTTTTGACAGACAAAAGAGCTATGCTTGCACTGAAATCCTAAACCTCCTGTCAGTAGTCCACGAGTGCAAGACTATGCTCAAGTTTTCATTTCAGCTGAACTTCTGGGAGCAGTTAGACTTGGCCATGGGCTTGGCATAAGAGCAGATCTACCTTCAGTGTAATGGTCCAGGCATAGTGGGCTGGTTAACATTGCCTCCATCACATTTGTCTCAGAAGCAATGTCACATGGCTTTGTGGGTGGCTGTAGAAGGGCAGAGTTCTGTTAGCCTTGAGGGTAGATAGGAATTACAGATAGGTGGAAATATACAGGCTACATCTGTACCAGAAAACAAAACTGATTAGGACTCAATCTGTAGGTGTCAGGGAAGAGGCATGACATAGCATGGTGCAGCTTAATTTTTTCCCCTTCAAATAGTGGCTTTTTTTACACTGCCTCCTGGATTTGTAGAGACTGCATACCATTCCTGAGCTATGCTAGCCTCCAGCCTGTACAAAGACATTGCCTGGAAGAACACTAGTCAGGGACCAAACCATTCCTGGAAGCCTGGATAGTCATGTGCCACCACTCAGATTGTGCCTTTGTCCCGTTTAAATCACTAACACAGTCACCGAGTCAGATGAGGGAGGAAACTTGGCTTGAGCCTGCAGCCAAAGCAGCATGAGAAAGTACAGGAATATTGATGGGCTGTAGACCCAGAGGGAGTACAGACTGGTCTGTAAGAGATTTCTTTATAGTTTGGAGAAGTAAAACCACCCTTGGTATGTAAACTGTGCTTTTAGAAGTGCAATTTAACTGACTGAAAATGTTACTTGCATTTAAATACATTTGTGTGTATGCTGCAACATTTTAAAAAACCTACTATTCGTATGAAGTGCATTCAATAAATTACCCCTCCAGTATTAAGAGAAAAAGCATTTTATGTTTAAATTATTCAAAACTATCGGGCAGTGCAGAGCCACTCTTACTCCACAGTGTAAAATGGTTTTTGTATTTTTAAGTAGCATTTTCATATTCTTGTGCAGTATAAGAGCAACACAACAGGTCAATCAGCCAACAGTTCAGTGTTTGGGCTGAGCATGTGCTGCGAGTTTGGGAATATGGAGTAACACCATTCTAAAGATAGATGTCCCTTCTCTACCCCACAACACAACTGTTCAAAAATATGTGTATTTACTTGCCATTCCTAATTGTGAAAAGAGGGAGGAAAAAAATGCTGTGGGAAATTCCCACGTGGAAAGATATTATTGAACTTCATTAAAGAAAAAGTGTCACAACATTTTCTTTTTGGTTCGAAAAGAGGTGGTGTGCCAAGCTGGTTTGAGGGCTGAGGTGAAACTGAAATGCTCAGTGTACAGACTTCTGAGACAAAATGAGAGAGAAAAAGAAGAAGAACATGAGTGCTGTAGCTGCATACTTCCAGGGTGCCAGGGCCTCACAGTTTAGAGGTATTTGATTTACTTTCTTTCTGAAGGGGAGCTGCTTATGGAAAGTGTAGTTTCTATGGAGCTAAAGTTGGAGGCATCTGGTGCTTTCTTATGGTCACTGAATTGTTACAGAAATAGGTGTTATTTTCAAAGGACAAATTTTGGAAAGCCAGATGATACAGAATGTTCCCCTTAATCACTCCATGGAGAACATTTGCACAGCAGGGGAAAAAAAAGGATCAAATTTTGGAAACCACAAAATGAATTTAGGGAAGGACTTGCTGTGAAAGGCAGACATGAGATAAAGCAGCTTTTGTGTGAGATTTTAGTACAGTATTAGTTCTAGTTTTTAGTTTGTATATATTCTCTCTGATTTTTATCTTTTGTTTTAATCTGAATCTTTAACATTCTGTGCTTGATAACTGTCAGAAAAGTAGACTGGGTAGGTATATTTGCTGTTTAAAGCATTTTTAATGAAACTGCTCTGAGCAACAGTTTTATCTCTCTAAAACCACTTAATGTTTTACCATGAAAGGAGAAGTTATGCTAAGCATCCAAGTCTAATAATTCTCTTAACGGAAGTGGTACAACGTTGTCAGGAAATGGATCGTTTCTTGAAAGAGTGCATGTAAGTGAAGAGGTGCTACTGCTTCTGGGGTTCTGTTTCAGTTAGTATTAATTTCTTCACTGAAAAGTAATTTGTTTATTGTTTTCTTCAGTCATTGTGCAGTTGCAACTATTATTATTGCAGGCAACACTTTCAAAACTTTAATTGCGAAAAGTCTACATGGTTCTAAAAGCAAAAAAAAATTGTCACGTTGCTCAGTTTCTGATGAGGAAAAGGAGCACAAGCTATTGAAACAGAAATAGGGGCTTATTTCACTTTTTGAACTGCTAAAACTGCTTAAGCTAGGCAGAAATGGAATTTCTGTTTGATAAAAAGCATTGACTTTTGGATCCTAATCCTCACTCACAATAGTTTGAAATTTTTTTCAGATTTGTTGGAGGGAACACAGTGGACTGTTCCACACAATGTTGTCATTAAGCCTCAGTAATACTGACTGAGTAAACTCGAAGTCCTTTCCGAAAGACCTGCATATGAGTTCTCACTATTTTGAAAATTTACTGTAAACTTTGGAGAACGGGACTTTAGAAAGGAGAAGCTAATCAAGGTGATCTGAAAGCTAATAATGATGGAATTAAAACTTTTAACTCTTCATGGAGACCAAAAGTACATTCTGATAGTTGCAGAAGTTGTTTCTGTTTTCCTACCCCAGAGAAGGAAGCATAAGCATGAGAAAAAGGTGTTTAAATGGCAGAGCTTCAAGCCCTGCTTTGTAGTTCTTAAAGAGAGCCTGCAGAAAAAGAAAAAAGTGAAAAGAAATGACACATGAAAAGAAGGGGGAAAGACAATTTTTGAAAAGCATAAATGAAAAATAGTAAGTTCATTTCCACAACTTTTCTTCTAATGATGTATTTAAAGCTATGGCATCTGTTAAATTGCCACAAAGCAAAAAGAGATGTAATGAAGTGAACAGTATTGCGGAGGTTCCTTTGCTTTTATCTTGAGAAAAGTTGTATGATTATTGATTTTGAACTTACTTTTTAAAGTTTAAAAAGATAACATGTCCCCATGAATTGAAATAACAGAGGAGAAAACCTGGAAACAAATGGATAAATTAAGAGAGTATGTTTCAAACTCAGTTGGTGTATCTCCTGGAGTTTGAAAGGAACTGGGAGCTCCTCAGAAAAATTACAAAAACTCCCATTAGTTTCAAGTACTATATCAAGTGACTGGAAGGCACCTTTTAAAATAGAGTATTATCATATTTTATAATATAATACACCATGATTTAATATAAGCAGCATTACAGCTAAAAACACCTTTAAAAGGACCAGGAAAATGTTTTGATGAAAGATTTGAAGGATTACCCTTAGTTTTAAAGAACAAAAAGAAATTAAAATGCATTAGAAAACCAATAGATAACTCTAACTATGTTTCCATGAGTGTGGCCTAGATATAAAACACTACTGTGAAAAATCAAGTAGCAAAAACTATAATGGGGGGTTACAAATTTTCAATACATCCATCTTTCAGATTTTTAACTTTACCTGCATGATTGACACTGGCACTGTAAATTGTATGACTTGGGACTAGAGGTAGCAGGTAACTGAAATTGAAGCAATTCTGTAATTTCATTACTGTTTTTCTTAAATTTTTCATCCCATGCTGATTTATTTAGATACAGGATACAAACTAGGGTATCTGTAGCTCAGCATTGCTGTCACCAGTGCTGGCCAGGAGCAGCTGTGTAGCCTCATGACAGTCTGTGGTTTAACAACGCAGTTCCTAAGTAAAGACCTCCATTTGTTTGCTTTGACTTTGCCATTTGCTAGTTTCGTCTGATGACCCATAATGATTTAGTGACAAAAGAGAGTGAAGAATTGTTACCTTTTATTTCCTCCATGCTTTTGTTGCATCTGCCCCGATTTAATAGGCAAACCCAGAATATGAAGCAGTAGCTTCATCACCTGAAAATATCCAGTAAAATATTTTCTGTAGATAATCTGCTGTAGAGGTTATGTGCCAGGCACTTGGAGTTCTTTGAGCTTTCAGTAATCCATGCACAGCCTCATTTCTTTCATTTTTCTTAGGTAGTGGACTTCTAGGGGAAGACTAGATTATTTAAATGTTAGAACCCTCAGTTTTAATACACCTTTTTTCTTTTCTAATGTAAAGTGCTTGCTGTGACAGTCTTTGAAGAGAATGTCAAACTCCAGTTGGTCAGAGGCATTTTACACTCCTTTTGTAAATTCCTCAGGATTTGCATTTTCTCTGAAGTGTTAGACTTCTATGCAGATAAGTGCCCCATTAAGCAATTTTCCTTTGGCTGTCATTTATTAAGCCTGGCTAAGAGTGAGGTTTGGCATCCTGCTTCTTACATGTCACATTCAAGCTTACTTTTCTGTTGTGACTGCTTGTTAATGTATTGATGGGGAACATGACAGCAATGCAGATTATTGACATTGTAAATAACTCCATTAACTCTCAGGTATTTCAGCCCCCTCACCCCCCCCCCAGCATTTTTGGGATTTAATAAAGATTTACACTAGTAACACATCTGTCTCCATTTTCAAAAGAACACATTGCTATTCAACTAGATTTTATTCCAAGCCCAACACTGATTACAGAAACTGTCATAAATTATTTGCTTCCCATTCGACTCAGTGTTGCCTTCCTGCAACCCTAGTGAGAAGCATCTTCAGATTGGAAGTCAGATGAGGCAAATGCCACAGATTCTTAGAATTACTTGTAACATGCAGAGAAGTTAGTGTATGACTTCGATTAAATCACTTGTTCTCTGAGCAACTGTCTTGCTTTATCCCCAGCCAGCAGCAAGTCCCAACCACCCGCTCACTCACTGCCCCACCAGCAGGATTAGGGAGGGAATTGGAAGGGTAAAAGCTGGGAAACTCATGGGTTGACATAAAGACAGTTTAATAGGGAAAGCAAAAGCCACACACACACAAGGAAAGCAAAATTAGGAGTTAATTCACTGCTTCACATGGTCAGGGAGGTGTTCAGCCATCTCCACAAGGGCAGGGCCCCATCAGAGGAAATGGTGACTTGGAAAGATGAAATCTCTCACTTCAAATGTGTTCCTCCTTCCTCCTTCTTTCACCCACTTTAAGTACTGAGCATGGTGTCTTATTGTCTGGAATATCCCTGTGGTCAGTTTGGATCACTCGTTCTGGCTATATCTCCTCTCAGCCTCCCATGAACCCCTAATTTCTTTGCCGAGGTGGCAGCTGGAAAAGCAAAAAAGGCCTTGGCTCTGTGCAAGTCCTCCTCAACAATAACCAAAACATCTCTATTATCATCATTGTGTTCAGCCAAATCCAAAACACAGCCACATACCGGCCACTGTGAAGTAAATTAACTCTACCCCAGACAAAACCAGCTGTAAGGCCCCAAACAACTCACTTGATGAGACTTATAAAAGGGCTTACAGTTGTTCATATACTTTGAGTTAGATGCATGGGAGAAATGCTGACAAGATAGTCTCAAGAGATCAAAACGATGAAAGAGAGTTTACTGGCAACTTTAGAAAATCAAATAACTTTGGCAAAAGGTTTAGAGCAGCATTCAATCAACATAAACCACTTGTCAAAGCATTAACTTAACCCATTCTACTTAATAAACTCTAACCCCATTCAGTTTTAAGTTACTCGAAATTCTAAAAAGAGGGAATTAGAAGAAGAAAGAAAGAAAAAATACAGAAAAGAACAAATATAGCTATCAACTCCTGGGTTTCAGCAGTGTTCAACTGACAGAAAATCCAGGAAGAGGTAGGGTCAAGATGTGTGTAGCTGATGTTTGGCCTTAAATACCCTTTGGCCTTCCTGGGCTCTTCCCCCAGGTGGGCCTTGTGGTCATTTGGCCACTCAGGAGCTGGGTTAGGAGCTCCAGGGCAGGTGTGGAGCACTGCCTGCGGTGTGTTGGGGATTGGTGGCCACTGCAGGGCTGGGATACAGCCCAGGGGGTGTATGGGGCAGGGACTGCCTCACCGGGGCCTGACCTGCCTCTTCCCCACACACATGGAAGGTTTCGAGCCAGCGATCCTTTCAGTCTCACACCAGCACAGAAACATATCTATAATGTGATGTGGCCTTATAATGTCTTCCCGCCCAAGCATTTGGTTTTGGCAGTAGTAAGTTGTGAGATGCTTGCCATTATTTTCCTGCTTCTTTAGATAACAGATTGGTTAAACTGTTCCACTGTGTGACAGTATTTTTCTTTAGAAAACTGTGATTGTTGGAGGTGCTGCTTTGGTTTATACATAAGATAAAATAATTACTTTTGGATAACGAGTACCAAAACAACAGAATTATAAATCATTTGGGGTTGGACATGAACCCCCTGCAGTCCCAGAACACTATTCTTTGATGGATATATAAGGAGGAGATGGAGAGGATTTCTGAGGAAATCCTGAGTCTCTCACTGCTTTGACAAACAGTGTTAATCCCTTATTTAATCTTGTGTTTCAAGGCAGATCAAACCCGTGGTTTCTGTAGCCTTTTATGTACCCTTTCTGATTTGGGATATGCCATGTGAAAGTAATCGTACCTCCTCTAAGACAACAGTTGCCTAATCTTTCCAGTGCCTCTCTTTCTCTGCAGAAGTAAATGCCTTCACACCACCCACACACCCCAGGAGAGCAGCCTTCCCCCCACTCCCTGCCTCTGCTACAGTAGCAGCAACATCCATTTGTCTTCAATTACAGAGTCAAAGATGCTGTTGTCCCAGCTGAAGGTAATGTTAAGCATTTCACATCATCACTTGTCTCTTCCTATTGTTACTTTTACCTCTCTGTGTTGAAGCTTCACAGTGCATCCTCTTATGTAGTTGAAGCTTTGGGCTACAGTTTAATCTGGTTTGGCCTCTGATTTGGTTGTTCTGTTTGGTTTTGTAAACTTTTTTCCTGTTGAGATTCTTAAATGTGACTAATGTAGAAGTCATATACTTGTGTTTAACCAGAGCCTTGTCTAGAATAACCATAAAGCCAAAACATTTAAAGAAAGTCTGTCTATCCATTTGATTAATGATCATACCATCCCCTGCTTGTAGAATGTTCATTGCTAATCTTGATCTATTTACTTTGGAGAAACTTATCTCTTGTCTTTCGTGATTATTTGCTTGTCTTAAATCTACATATTAAGTCCACATATTCATGCAGAAAATATCCCAGCAGTCAAATTACCCCCAATATTCGTAAGTTGTTTTAATGAATTATTCTGATTTATTACAAAAAGATCTAATGAATTCATTCTAAATGTTATTTTAAAGGTGGTATCAAGGCTATTTTCAGCAAAAGTTTCAATCTCGAATTGAAAGCATACAGCTTTACCAACAGGATGTGTTCATTGCAGATGAAAGATCACATCACAGTGCAGTAATACTGAAGAGCCCTTGTTGTAGCTGGGCAAGATGCAGACTCAGAACAAAATGGTGCCCCCCAAAATTTCTTGTGCTATGTTGAAAGCCCTTAGAGGACAACTGTAAATTGGGAAAACTGACTTTTTCACTGAAGCTGATAATTATTATAAAGGTCAGAAATTGGTTGTCCATCAGAAATATGTGTCTATCAATTACAAAATCAGCCATCTACAAGGGTGGTATCCTCTCTATTCCTGTTTATTTTTAAGACAGATTTGAAATGCTTGACTTCTGCAGAGCTCATGAAGCCAAGGTCACTGAAGTTAGATTAATTTCTGTTAATATTCTTAGCTATTTTTAATATACATAGATTATATCCGAAACAATGCCACCTTACTGCACTTTGTTTCACATATTTTCTTTTGTTTACTTTGACAGTGTATAGTAACCATGGAAAAGTCACATACTGATCATTCTATTCTTTGATCTATAATACATGCATTTTGGACTTTTATTCTTTTAAATTTACGCAGTCTTGAAATAACTGTTTAATTGGAAACAGTTTGCTTTATGTGATCAACCATGGAATGAATGCATATATATTATTTTATATATATATATACATATTGTACATACATACACACACATATATATATATGAGCTTTTTTTGGCCTAGCTTTTAAAAGCAAGTACGGACCACAATATTTTCCTTCTTCAAAAGGAGTGGAAAATATTGTGTAATATTATCCAAACTGATGCTGGATCTACACAGAATGCTTGTTTTTTAAACTTTCCACTAAAGGCGGGGGGGGGGGGAGAGCATGTTTATGGTATGATGCAAAGGACACAGATTTGCTTATTTTTATGTATGGTTTCATATTTTTTTATATGCTCCCTGGTAAACGCTATCTTTGATGTCTAGCAAGAAAGTCTCACTTCTTTCCAGTCTTATATTTTAATGCTTCAGTGAGCTTGCATTACTTCTGACAATTTCCACATGGACACAAGACTGTATATCTCATATATCTGCAGTTTGAAGTGCTTAATAGATTCAAAATTAGCCTTGTATAGCAAACTTTCTATGTCAAAGTCAGTTAATTTATAAAGACAAGTATTATGAGAATAAAAAAGAAATTTCCATTAGGGAAATCTGTCAGTAGAGAATGGAGTTTGAAAGTCATTAGGTACCATCATCTCTTCAAATGTTTTAGTAGTAGTAACTATTTTTTTTTTAATAGCAGTCTCCTACTGCGCCATCAGTCTGACTGGAAATCACAGCAGTTTCTACTAACTGATGCCTGTTCATCTTCTTTTTAAGTGATTAAAATCCTCTCTTTTCAATCTGTAATGAGAAACACTTTGATCCTGTATTCAAATCATAATGTTCTTCTATCTTTGCATATTATTAAAAATACTTCCCTGGTAGTTACGAAATAGCAATATATCATAGAATACACCTTGCTCTATATGATTTTTGTTTGGTTATATTTCCAAGTAGCTGAACAATTATCCATTCTGTAGGTTTATTTTTCTTCTGTCCAGAAACATTGTTCCTAAATACTCCATCTTCAAAATGCCAGGTGTTCCCAAAAATGTGTCTTTTGTACTAATTATATTGAAAGAGAAGCTATCTAAATAAGCCTAGGTTTGAACCAAACTCATTGCTCCCTTTCCCCCACAATCAAAATCCCACACATTTGACTAATCTTTTGGAGACAAACCCCACAGCTTTTCAGAGTTCAGTTTTTGCAAATGTGAATGCTCTATTTTAATTGTACATTTAGACTTGGAGCACATTAATGCAAGCTGCTGAGTGCTTTGAATTTGTCTTGTCTCTTTTCACTGCATATACTCTGTAATTTGACCCTTCTTTGGGAGGAGATAATGCTGAAAATTGCTGGAACACTCATGTGAAATGTTTGTCTCAAGAGGAAATATATTTATGCGATTAGGATTAAAGGAATGCCTGTGTTTGTAGATTGCATTCTAATATAAAGGTAGTTTAGTTAATTTTAAATGTATAAGCTTTGAAAGTGGAATCCTAATGAAACAATCTATGCAAAATTCTTAGCATTTGCATCTAGACAGTTTTCCAAATAAATTAATTTAGGAGGTAGCTGATGGAATCCATATGATATGCTGCAAGCTGTAGTTACATGGGATAAAGTCCACTTGGCTATCAGTTTTTACGTTAACTTCTACAAACAAAGCAATCTCCCTTTAGACCAAAGTTTCTGAACCAGAGGTCATGAAATGCTGAAAGGATAAACCAGCTAGGTTTGTCCATATTTTCTCTGCTTTTGAGCTCTTTCTTAGATATGCATTATTGATCACTATCAAAGTCAGTATACTGGGCTTGATGTAGCTCTAATTCTATCTTCTGAAGAATACTGTGTAAGTAGTATTTCTAATTATTTGGACTTTATGTATATATTAACCATACCATGAAACTGTTCAAGCACTATGATGTAAATTGAAAATCTATTTCAGAGAAAGAGGAATGTTCAGCCAGATCAAAAGCTAATGCTCAAAGAAGCCAAGAGTCTTTTCCCATTTGAAAACAAAATAAACCAAAATTTAGCACACTCCCCATACTTAGGATATATAATAAGTTATGTGAAAAAAAAATTCCAAGAACAAAAATGGTTACTCCTCAAAAGCATCCCCTAAATAGGAATATCATTGAATGGTTTGGGTTGGAAGAGACCTGAAAAATCATCTAGTTCCAATCCCTCTGCCATGGGCAGGGACATCTTCCACTAGACCAGACCTTCCACAAAGCCCCTTCCAAACCAGCCTTGAGCACTTGCAGGGATGGGCAGCCTGGGTCAGTGCTTCACCACCCTCTCAGTAAAGGATTTCTTCTTAATATCTAAGTTAACCCTACCCTCTTTGAGTTCAAAGACATTACCCTTTGTCCTATCAAATTCCAAATGTGTCTTATGGAATTTTAAGGTACATTATTGCAATTTACTATCTGGCATATATACAGAAACCAAGAAGAAGGATCAATGGTTGCTAAGCAGAGAAAAACAGAGCTAAACGTTATTTCTGAACTGTGTGGTTCATCAGTACTAGTTATAACTTATTTTATATCAAGGTTGTTAGCTTGTTTCAGGCACGGGTTTATAAAAAGCATTTCTATTGATTATATAGTTCTCTGTCTTTATGCTAACTTTTCTGTTGCATCTTTCTTTACGTAGATCTGCATATAGTATAGGGCTTGTATGCAAACATATGCAGCTGAAGTACAATGCAGCAAATGTTTAAACACTTCATCTGTCCTTGAGCTCAATGGGACTAATTATCTGTTTATCTCTTTTACTTACATTCATAGAAGTACTATGGGTTTGAGTCCTTAAACTGTAAGCTCTGGTAAGCCTTTATGCATATTTACCTCTACCATATCTGGGAAAAAAACTCTAAAAAAAATAATAATAGTAAGAGCTTAAATTTTTGTTTTGTGTTGCTTCTATGCGGAATAGGCTCCATTTTTGAATTAGAGCACACCAAGATACCAATCACTGCAGCTTATTTATATCTTAGAAATATAAAATGAGGTGATAGATGTGTAAAACATTTTCAGCCCTTCTTATTCTTCGGTGATGAAAATCAAAATTATGACATTAGCATCCCTTTCAAGCCAGCTAACTGATGCTGCAGCATTATGAGTCACCTCTTTTAAAACCAAACTGCTTTTTAAAAAAAATGTTTTAATGGTGATAAAACGTTTGAGGGTGATATGTGTACAGGTCTTACTCTACCCATGGAACATAGGGAAAAGCAGTAAAAGTTCAGGATTAACTCTATGAGCTAGACAGGTAACTGCATTTTTTCAACTTCTTGTGTTCTTTGCTGATGCTTTTCATGAACACAGCGGTGTGAGACGTTCACTGCCCGCTGTAACTGCATTGAACACAGTGGTGTATTGTACAAAATCGTGTAAGGCACTGAATGGCTACAGAGTGAGAGAGTTTAGTCAATCAATACCTGATCTAATCTGTCACCGGGAACTTAGATGTGAAGTTTCATACTTTCTCTGTATAGGCAGGGTAAGAAGAGTTAGGAATGATGTACAGATCTTCATTCAGGCCCACCACAGGAGGCTTTGACTGTTCAGGATTATAATTCATTCATTCTACAAGTTCTTGTTCACAAGTTCAGGGATGATGAAGACTGTCGTTGATTATTTATGAAGTCTGTCTGTGATGCAGTTTACCAAATAATTATGTAACACCTGTGGTTTTTAGAGCTTGGGCATCTTCACTAAGGACAAAGCAGCACTCTCCTCTCCAAAAGGACTGTGGTATTGTCAGCCTTAGAGTATATGTCTAATTACTGATAGCAGTGCTCGTTGCTATTCCTTTTCATCATACTGCTCTACTAAGTGTTGGTCAAACATGCCCTGAGCTCTTGCAGATAGAGTGCAAATGCCTGACTGCACCGAACAGACCACTGAGGGCAGTTTCCAGATCATCATGATGTCTATAGTCACCACATAATACCACAGTTTTCAGGTATGTGTTAATGAAAGCATAGTAATGCAACCATAATTTGTCCATAACTTGGAGCCTTTCAAGTTAGAATGAGTGCTGCAGAAAAAAGTTGTCCAGGTGTCCTTGATGCAAATTAACATTTATTACTGGGGCAGTGTGGATGCTCCAAGATAAAACAGCAGTCCAAATGCAGACCATTTGCTATCACATAGTACTGTTGCTAACAGCAATTTTCCTATACTTATTCCTGAAAGTTGCAGTGAGGTATGCTTGGAGATCCTGCCACAGATTCATCTGGTTATCCTTATAGCAGTACTTAAGCCAGGAGGTTCATCCTGGGGAAATGATGCTCCGTCCTTTTGAGCTGTTCTCTGTACTTCTTAGTTTAAGAGCTGAAGGAAGCAGTGGAACAATGAAAGTTGTCATCTCTTCATCACAGATATGTGTGGAGGCAGAGACACTTGTTCTTGGTAGTGTTTGGAGAGATAGGATTCACTGGAGGTTCCCCAGACAGCCTACTGAGACACCCACATCTCAAGGACACTAACTTTGTATAAATACATGGGCTGCAATCATTTCTTTAGTGACCATAGCTGAGGAGAATTGCTTGGTGAGCAGCAGTGGGTGCAGTGACTTAGCACCTGCTGGCAGACATGTGAACACAAAGGGAATGGCGTAATCCTGGAGGTTGCCTGAATGACCTGACAGCGGGAGCATGGCACGTTTTTTGGGCGCGTGGTTCTATTTTTATGGTGTGTAGGTAGCAGAACATCATTTACCTGCTTACCTTCCTTGGTAGGAATGAGCACCCCATCAGCCCTGTGACCGGGCATGACGTGACTGGGTGTAACCTAGGTGGTGACATATGTTCTTATCAAAATAAGCACCTGTGGCTGCTGCCTTGCCAGCAAAGCAGTACAAGTCACTGTACTTTGTCCTATGGACTTCCACTTTCTTTTTTCCTAGGACTGGAAAGAAAGGTTTTCCTCACTTTAGGAGTTTTTATCCAGCCAATACCTGTCGCCTTGGCTGCTGTGTGCAGAGCACTGTTAGCTGGCCAGTGCTGCCACAGGGGTGTGGGAGAGGCTGGCGCTGGTGGCCTGCAGCAAGGTCCCCCTGCATTCTTGGGCTGTCTCACTGCCAGACGAGGCCAAGATAGAGAACTGGTATCTGGACCCAGCCCAGAGAATTGTGGAGCAATTCTAAAGATCTAGCTCAGCACAGATTGGGAAATAATATTTACCACCCTCATGCCCTCATGATTTTTTGAAGTTGAATAAGCGTATCTTGTCATCTTATATGAAAACAACCTTTAGTGGACCATTTGCAGTCTCTTCTTACTACAGCTGGTGAGTATTCTTGTCAGCAGAGTCAAAGGCATGAAAGTAGCAGTTTTAAATCTTGATGAATTTCTTAGTCTCCTCTTCGGTGTATACTGTGTCTTGCCAAAGGTGCATGTAAAGGAGGTGGCTGTTCTAAAACTTGTTGGTCGTGTGTTTTTGTAAGGTGATGAGGCAGGAATGTGGGTATCAGGATATGACCCAACGGGTCTGAAGGGTGTGTGAAGTTCACGAGGCCTCATCCTTTGCCGGATAAAAAAGCCTGAACAACTGGGAACTTGCATAGGTTGTGCCCATGCAAGGGCAGGGCCCCGATGTGAACTATTCTCTTGTCTCTGCCCCTATTTCTCCACCTGAGAAACAATTTATTTTGTCCCAGAGCAGAAGCTGAGTGTAAAGTAATACCAGCACAGTGGTCACAGTAGCATACAATGCTGTCTGAAATGGCTACTTTGAAACTGCTAATTGCTTTCTGTTATTTGTTCTTAATACACTGAGAGAAACTAGACATTGTGTACTTTTTTTGCAAATAAACAAGATTACATCGAAGATACATTGATTCTATCATCAATTTCTTATCCTTACATAATCTGCAGGATCTTGAGTGTAGACTGGCTGCTTTAAGCAGCACACAAAACACTAATGGAAGGTAATTTAAATTTCTTTTTGCAGCCCTCATCTAAAGGTGTATAAACTTCAAATGCAAATACCCTATATTTCAAATGTAAAGTTAAACAATAATTTGCTGGATGAACCGCTGTCTGAAAATACACAAAGCACTCCCCTTTTGGAATGATACACAGAGAACTTCTGTGCTTTGAAATGATTCATAGCAGATGGGAAGAAAAAGAATCATTAATTGATTCTTCAAATAAAAGATCACAAGTGTGAGAGACCCTGTTGGAAAATCAAATGGGCTAAATTTTCAGAGAAACTTGTGCCTTTCACCGAAGTCTCCTGGCAGAATTTCAAATCAGCTTGATGATTAAACAGCAGGTCATTTAAAGTGTGTTTACGTTAACAAGCCTCTGTAACCATATTCATACTAGGGCAAGGCACAGTACACAAAGCGTTTGTTAGATTATAATTAGTTTAGATTACTTTCCATTATGTGTTAGTAAAGGCAGCCCATGGGCTGGCTCATGTTTCAGGTTACCCTGCTGTTCCTGTTCGTGCAGCAGTAGCTTTGGGTAAGGTATCTGCATGACAATATCTGAAAAAACCTGCCCAGCGGTTTTAAGTAGTGACCCTTGCACTTTTTTGGCCCATGAACCCATACATGTCACCACCCATTTTTATTATCAAACTTTAAACTGAAAATAGGGCAAAAGTGATATAAGCAATGCCAGGTTGTATTTTGTAAGAGTCTTTGGGCTCCTTGCGATCAAGTCTCTAGATTACACAGCATTAAACCATATTCTTATTAGTCTATCAGTGCCACTGGAGAAACAGACCTGTAATATGTAACACCTGAAATTGGTGTTAACTACTTTGTAGTCTTCAAACATGCTTGTTTATTACCCTTACCACCCATACTTTTTACAGGCTGTGTATTCTCAGGTGTTCCATTTTTGAAACCGCAGAAATACTATGTTTTTACTTCTATTTCATTAATTCACTTGACATGTGTGAAGGCAAAGTAGTCACACTGACACTTCTGAAGAATGTTTTAATCCTTTGTGTTATTACATAATTTTTTGATTCGTTTTTATCTGGTGTGGTTTAGCACAGCGGTATGGACCCACCCACTGCATCTCAAAGTGTAATCTCTCTGACACTTAAATGACATTTTTCCATTTTCTTGGGTAATGAATAATTTACAATGTGGGCCTGTAAAGAATTTATGTTCATATTTAAATATCTGTGAAATTTACAGATTCACTTTTTCATTTTGAAAGCTCTAAGGTAACAAAATGTTTCACTTACTGCACTTCCTTCTTCTTCCATAAAGAGCTTATGTTCTGCAGATTGTAAAAATGCTTTATAAACTATAGCTTGTAAGATATATAACTTTGTACGGCTGGTTGGTGGTTCCACTGCCAAAAATTAAGAAGGAAATAATTAGAAAAACTATGCTTAAGCCAAACCTGTCTGTATATTAAAAGAGATATATACCTATAGATATATACACATGAGTATAGGTAGGGTCTATATGCCTATAGACCTATATCCCCTATAGACAGGGGAGTCTAAATCTTAAAAGGCTGGGAAACCATTTGTGAATTTATTGTGTATTACGATTTCTGACATTAGACTATTTTGTCTCACACTGGGAACAGGAAAAGTTCATTTAAGATTTAAAATTGAGAGGTTAAGGTACAACTGAGAGATACAGCAAGTATGTAAATTAAAAAGAACTCGTGAGAGAAGGCATCCAAACTCCCATTTTGCTAAGGGTACAGTCAGACAAACCAAGGAAGCAAGTGCTACAAAGGTCAGTCCACCTTGGTGTTATGGAGATAGGGGTCTGAGCTCAGGGAAGAAAAGATGCAGAGATAAAGGCACACTGTAGACAAAGATGAGGAAAAGAAGGAATAGCCTGGGAGGTGCAAAGAGGCTACTCTGTCTGTCATACAGGTCATCTGAAATGCAACGCTTCCTGTTAAATCTTGTCTAGAACTACATTTTTCTTGCTTCATGTCTTCCTCTCAACATGCTTTTTTCCTTGCATGAGTTGTGGAGTTCAGGGGAATTAGAGCATATTCTTTACAATCAGTTATGAAGATGAGGCTTAGAACCAGGCTCGTTCCAGTCACCTCAGCTAAGATCAGCACATCATTGCATTCAGTCACCCATATTCAACTAGTGCTCTGAGAACAGCATGTAGAAATGGTTAATGGCTTAGAGCTTCATATGGCAACCAGGGATCACAGTTCTGAATAAAAAATTATTCACCCTCCAAATCCGCCTTTCTTGAAAATTGTTATTGTCTGGGTAATGGGATATTTTGAAAATCATCTGGGCCAAATTAATCAGGTACTGTGTATCTACTTAACGCTACTGGAGTGGTGCTGCACAGATATTTACCAAATGAAGATGTCAACTACTGATTTGATGTTACTTATTAAAGCCAGACCCACGATCCATTTAGAACTTTTAACAAAACTCTACTGTACTTTTACCAAACTGTACTTTCTGACTGCCACTTCAATGCAAAGAAAAGTTTTTTCTTGAGTATTTATATATATCTTTATAATTTAATGTCATTTCAATACAATATTTTTTCCGACAAATTGATTCAGTGTTCTGAACTACTGATCTGGCATAAGCTATACTCTCATCATTGCCTGATCACACAGCTCCTTACATCATTCTAATTTCTTTCCAGCTTTGAAGTTTCATCACCCTTGTCAAGATATGGAAGTGCAACTCAGGATATGGTAATGCCCACAAATCAATAGGGGGTAAGTGCCATCTTAATGTCTCAGCGATATATTTTAATACTTATCCATTTAAGTTCAGTATGTAAAACTCAAGATACATGAAATACATTGAATCTTCATGAAAACTCTGAAAAGTGTTTATTGTTGTTCTAATGCAGAATCAAATGTTTAAGAAAATGTTCATCAAGAGCGAACTTGACACTTTAGTGCTATGAAGCTTTACTATATTGGTTGGTGGTGTTGGAAGTCAGGGAGTCTGATGTGAGCAGCGTGACTTAGAACAAGGTCTTTTTTCAGACTGGGTTCTTTAAGTATGAATTTTGTCATTATGCAGTCAGTCAACTCCCTGGTTTTCAAATGCTGTTTACACAGGATTCTGTCTGGTGTGCTTTAGATGTTCATTCCATTGAAGACAGCACACTGGAATGCCAGATCTTAGGATGCCTTTGGGGGAACACCACATTGGGTGCCCTCAGGCACAACAGCCATCTTATAAGCTCTGTCAGCCTCTTCTCTTAAGGCCTTTTTAACACCCTGCATGTTGTCGTTGTGTTTGATCCAAGGTACCCCCATGAGGTAACTGATACTATCATTATCTGAAACTGTCTCAGAGCAAAGTGAGAGGGATTAAGAAACCTCTGCCAAGGCACAGATCCTGCTAACTGATTAACCACTGTCTCAGACTGTTTATTTAGAGTGCTGCTTGAGGCCCCCATGAAGTCAGTCTGTACACTTCATTAGGCATCCTGATGGGACAAAATGGAAAATACACTTTAAGATCCTAATTATTTTTTCCCCAGTCATTCCAAACATGCCATGGTCATGATAGCTCCAAGGATTTTTCAGGAAGTTCTAGAGATGGCTGGGGAATCTAAACCTGACTGTGCCTCCTGCATACTGCATTTCCAGGCATTCCTGGGCAAGTCATATAGCAAAAGCTGGTTTTTTTATCATTTTTGTCGTCTATCCTAATTTAGTAATTAAGAAAAATAACAGCATAATCTATTACTGATGTTGTACAGCAAACACAGTGATCTAAAGTTATAACTCAGAACATTAATCCTATTGAATTTTCCCTGTTATTATATAAAATCACCACAGGAGGTGAGTTTTGTCTCTGTAAGGTGTCTACAGCTGACATTTCAGCCTTATTGATATTCATAGTCCTGTAGCTTGTTTGCCACTTGCTGTCATATAAACTGAAAACTTTTAGGGGCCTAACTGTTTGCTGATAAAATCTCATAGTTACTTCCATTCCTGCGGCTGGGCACAGACTTTATGAGAGGACAATCAGGCTTTCCCAACATCAAAACAGGGCATTTGTGACAAATACCTAGCTAAAGACAGCTTTTGTCCCAAACTAGTTTTCTGAACTTCAGACTGTCTTTCAAGTCCATGTAAACTGGTAGTCCATCAGTAGCAGGCCATCAATTCTACAGATGATTTAGATGGTTTTAAAGATGCTCAGAAATAAAGAAAAATTATCTGAAAGAATCTAATGAACACATCTGGAATGTTTTATTAGGATCAATGTATTTAATTTGAAATCTCTTGAATTAATCATTCCAGACTGGTGTTAGAAATTCTCTTTACATAAAAATAGCTTATCTTAAATTTATACTTATAGGCCTGAATTAGTGCTCAGTGACATCTCTATATCCAACTTCTTGTTATCTTTAAAGTGTATGTTTGGAATTGTTCATGATTTTGTAATGAAGACTATTTTTGTACAGCATACAGAGTGCTAATGTAAAAACAGCAAAGAAGAGAAGAGCTAGAAAGTAGTAAGTTAGAGTTCAGAAAAAAAGACTTTTCTTTTGGCTGACAATGTTATATAAAGATTTCAGAATTAAGAATAGATGCAAAGTTTACTCTAAATTTCAACGCTCCAAATTTAACCTTTCAGAACTCTGCAAACTCTGGGAAACATTTTGGACAGAGTAGGATGAAAGTATAATTTCAGTCAAAACATATCACTGCTCTTCAAGTTAATTACGGAATGATTGCTCAGAGGTATCAATTTTCACACTGTTCCACTCCACTCTCCAGTCGTGAGAGTGGAACTTTGTACTATCATAGTTATAGCATAAAAACTGTAGACATTTAACAGAAAAGTTAACTTTTGCTAGAAGGTTGTAAAATCTAATTATACATTAATTTGGTAGCATCTTTTAAAAAGAGCAGCACCGTTTCTCTCATGTTTATTACTTCTTATGAATGACATCAAGAATGGCTTCTTCTGAATTAAAGAAAAACTTGGAGGTTGGTAATTTGATTACTTGGAGGATAATTCAGTTTCTTTACCTAAAATTGACCAAGGTTAAAATCATACACAGCCAAGTTATTATTTTAGCCTGACTTAACTCTTACTTTTTCCTAATAGTGATTTAATAAACCCTTTTTAGTTCAGGCTGAGAGAAAAATTTTGTGTGAACTTTGTCTGGATTGCAGAAAAATTCCATTTGAAATCTTCAAAAGAAGTAAAAAGAGCCAGATATTTATTGTAATTAGGATACTTATTTCTGTACCTACTCCAGACTGTATGACAAGTGACTTAAATGTCTCTATGTTTGCTTTCCCAGTGGAAGAATAGCCACAGGAGTATTCACTTCTACATAATTAATATTTGAAAAGCATAATACATGTGAAATGTATTACAATGACATCTTCTGAATATAGTTCTCTCTTTGCCGCAAGGTTGCCTTGCTAATTGTCTAAAAGTATTTTGATCAGAGAAGTAATATTACAGATTATATCTTAGAAGGTTAATCCATTCGTGGATTTGCAATTTTAAAGTTACAATGACTTTTGGAAAAGTGAATCCTCTAGAAAATTAATATTTATCAGGGAGGAAAGAAATCTCTTTCTTATATTATAGGCCAGCAAAATTTTGTCTTTTATCCCAAATGCTAAAGTGCATGTCTCCAGCTAATTTATTGAAAGATTCAGTTTGTATATCATCATAAAATGTCAGTGAAATAATCCTTTGACTTTGATCTCCCTTTTGAGTTACAACATAGAAATTCCCAGTGATAATAACTTCAATGGAACACGATGAGGAAATGTAAGACAAGTTCTTCAGAAAATCAGAATTTAAAATGTGAAAAAAAAGTGCTTTTTGTTTAAATTTATAATTATCTTTCTGTTAAGGATGAAGAGATGCTTTTGACAGGAGGCTTGAAATCTCTCCTTCCCCATGTGCTAAGAAGAATAATTCGATGCAACAGACTCAGTATTAGTAATACTTCTGGAATGGCGGAAGGTAAGTAAACCTAACAGCTCTCTGTGCAAAGTGATTCCATTTTAGATTCATAACTATGTGGGTTTTTGTTTGTGAAGGAATGTAGAAATATCAAAAGCACTAAAGTAAAACAGAAGAAAATGTTATGGTTTTGGGTGTTTTTGAAATCACATTGTAAGCACCTGACTCAGTTTTTTAAATCATACAGATACAGCAGAGAAAATACATTTTACTACCTGAGTAATATACGTGGACTTTGTTTTCAATGTTTGCAGTGCTTCCCTCAGCTCCCAATTAGCATTGAGAAATGATGACTGCAGAAAATATTTGAAAACTCTTTAACCAAATCTGGCTTTTCATGCATGCTATTATCACATTTGTAAGATGACCTACTATGTTCTTCACAGAGATCTTGCTTTACTTAGTACATCAAATATGTTTTGGGGAAGAATTAGAGACATATACTTACAGAAGTGGTTTTCTGCATCATTTGTTGCAGTAGGTGAAGATTACAGGCTCGGCAAGACTGGGAATTGTAACGGACAGGGAAAAATGAGTTTTATACTCCGATAACTGAATACATTCTGGAAGATTGGTTTCTGTCTTGCCTCTCATAGCTGGCTTTTACAGAATCAGAGAATTCTGTTATTGTTCTCATCAATGTTAAAAAGTAACTTATCCAAAATACCATGGTGAATAGCTGATGAACAAAGCTGTGTGTAGTAGTGTTACTATAAAAAATGTTAATGGTCATTTTATAAAATCATATAAGTCTCGAAATTGTGGTTTTCTTTTCCATCAGTTCCTAATGGAAGACATTTTGTAATGTTGATAATCTGCAGTTTGCCCAAACTGAGTTTTTAAGTGAATTTATTGCTGCAGTACTTTAGAATGTATTAGTTCTAACAATTTTGAAAAGTGTTGTTGACATACAAAACAAGTTCATGAACATACAGTTTCATTATATAAAAAACTTGTAACAAATTGTTTTATATTGTTGTTATCCAATTATTTCTTACTGTCCTCACTGATACTCACCAAAGAAATTAAAAGCTCTTTCTAAACATCTCCAAACTGGGACATGAGTGTGTTGAATTAACACCTGGGCTGGTCAGCACATCCAGCTTCAGTTCCATTGCTTGTGCATACATTCGTATTGATGGCTCCATAATGCAAGTGAGTACATCAGGAGATATGGGTTTCATGTGTACAAAAAAGTAAGGATAGTTATCAGGAGGAGCAATAAAGTTCTCAAAGTGTTATAATGAAGCTTCCTGAGTTTATCAAATATTTGCCTGCAGATTCAGTCTGTCATCTGTAACTAGTATATGAAATTCAGTGTTGTCAGCTGAATGCCCTGACTAAAACCATAATTTTAAGAATTCATGAATATAACCAGCAAAGCAGAAAGTGCCTGTGGATTTTGCATGGACAGCAGGGAATGTAGTTGAGGGGTAGTCAAATGTAGAGTTTTATTCAGTGGTAAATGTAATATGTTTACTTAGCAAAAATATTTTTCTGTATTTAGCAAGAGTCTCTTTCTGTATTTAGTAAGAGTCTCTTTCTGTATTTAGTAACTTTTGCTAGTAGTAAAATGAATTTTTGTGCTGACTACTCCCAAGAGAGCAATTTGTGGACAAATTCAGTATGCAAATAGATGCTTACCTCAGCCTTTGCTTTGCATTTTTCCATCAGGAATAGAATTGTATCTTTGTATTTCTTTATAAGCTTTGGTCAAGGGTAAGATTTGGCTCATTTTCTACAGCCTTTGAAGACAGCTCATTGATTTCAACTAAATTATTGCCTCTTTGATGACAGACTACTGCAGTATTTAAGAAAGGGAGTGCTTCTGTGCAGCCTCCTACTCTCCTGCCTGATGTCAGACAGTAATAACTCTTCAAGAGAGTATCAGTACAGAATTTAGGGACTGTTGACTACTGGGTTTATATACCCCAGACCAGCTGTACTTCAAATTTGCCCTCATTATTTGAACAGCTGATATATCCATGCAGGAAAATTTAAATGGCATTGGTATCAACTACTACTGTTAAGAAAATAAATTTTGCTAAATCAACGAATGGGATCTTTCTTCAGTGGTACTCATTGGAAAAATGTTAGTGTCTTTAAAAGCTATTTCATTGTAGCAGTCAACAACCTTTTAAATCAAAGCTGTTTCCACGTGAAGAAAGTGTAGCAGTTCTGTTTATTTTAGGGGTTTTTTAATTAGAAATAGTGGAAACTACTGAAATTCAGTGGAGAGGCAAGAGTTTTTCCCTGAGATGTAATCATACCTGTTTAATTGCAGCCCACATTAAAATTCCTTAGCCAACAAATTTTAAAGAATGTGCTATGAACATCAAGATACCAGGAGTTTACTCTTGGATTGACCATGATTTATAGCTTGGTATTGTGAAAAAGAATTATGACTGTGTGGTATGTGATAGCCTTTCTTTGGCTCTGGGCTAACATTCGCAAATAAAGTGTTTTCCTACAGAGCACTCATTTCCCAGGTTAGACAAGAAATTATGTTTATATATAAATTCATAGGAATGTTTATTAATTATGGTGTCTTCATATTTTGCTACTACCCATGTCTGCCAACTGTTTTAGCTGTGAATGGCTTCACATACAAAGTAGGCCTAGCTATGATTTTTAAAACATTTCAAGAAGTTTAATTTAATTACAGAGCTGAATCACAAATTTCCTTCAGGTAATTTTGATAGACCATCTAAAGAAATTTATACATAGAAGTTATTGTTTCACAAACAAAAAGCTAATTTACTAACCAGTCGTTCCTACTTTCCACAATTTAAGGCTATAAACAGGCCAATGTTGTGATTTTGCACAAGTCCCTGGCTGATGACTTTGAGAAGTTCTGCCATGCAAACAATGGACCCCTGCCTCTGCTGTACAGGAGTCAACCAGGTGACTGGAAATGTCCTTCCCTGAGTAGTGATTCTGATATCAGGTAACTACCAACTCTGCTTGTCAATATTCTGCGGTGAAGGCTGGTGGTGATGAGGAAGGTTTCAGGAAATAGCCTGCTTACACTGTTTAACATTTTGAACAAATTTCTTTTCTCGGAGTTATACCTTTGAGTGAAAAACCATGTATAAAACAGCCTGATCATCTTGTTCTTGAGAAACATGTTATGATAATTGTCAGTATTACAAGTATTTCTCTAATCCAAAGGTAATATTTTGTGTAATTTTTAAATATTTTGCAGTCTGAGCCTGCAGAATTCAATAATAGGGTTTTGTATTTGTTTTGTTTAGTAGAAACATGGCCATGGTGCCTGCATGATACTTGGAGAGTCTCTGAAAAATGTACTCCTATGGTAAACACTGAAAATAAGACTTAAACCAGCTTCCTAATTTTTGGAAGCCTGAGACAAAATGCACGTAAGGGGCCTTTACCTATAAAATCTAAAAAATCTCAAACTCTAATGTGTTATGTTTCCCACCTTGGTTTTGTGCAGAATAAGGTGTTCTGGGGGTTTTGCCTGTGTTTGTCTCATTATTACTCAGAAAGAAAGAAATGGATAAAGTAGGCTGTGTCCTGTGGTTTCACACTGGGTTTATGTCAATTCAACCAATTCACCTTGTTTTCAAAAAATGTGACAAAGCTGTGATAACTTCTTATTTCACTAGAACTGACTGTCTGCAGTACAGAAAATATGAGCATGGAGTTTGTACTGGATCACTGAAAAGCCTTAAGGAGTATTCTGAACAACTCAAGGACATGGTGACTTTTTATTTAGGCTGCAGCTTCTCTTTTGAAAAAGCAGTCCAAAAAGCTGGCATTCCTATAAGAAATGTTGAGCAAAAATGTAATGTCAGCATGTACAAAGTAAGTATATGCACACACATATAATCTTTGTTGTAATTTTGCCTCTGAGTTTTGCCCTTATTCACATTAGGTGCATATACCTATTGTTCAAATCAGAACTTTTTACCTACATAGTAACTTAAGACATGTGCTAGTCCTCAGAGCATGAAAATATAGGGTAAAATATTCCCAGCCCCAGTTCAGTGTAAGGCCAATCTGCTTTTTAATTCATTTTTTGTAACAAAGCTTTCTCCATTTCCTGTGGCAGCCATTTCATTTGGATTCTGTTCTAGTTTGCCCTCTCTGTTTCACCCAATGATCCATGCACTATTCTGACCATGCCTTTACATATCCTGCTCTCCATACCAGCTCCTGCTTGCAGTTGAAATTTCCTTTTATAAACCATGGCAATAGCAGTTTCTTCTGCGTGAGAGCCACATTTTGGATTTTTCCTGTGACAGTAGAGCCTTTAAACTGTGTATTTTTCTACAAATCCAGGCCTCTGGAACAGAAGATATTCCCAAAGGCTTGAGGTGTCTACCATAGCACTGAAAATTATGGCTGTGCTCAAAAAGTTTATTGTGTAGATTTTAATGATAACAGAAGTCTTAGAGTAATTTTGGCTCCAGTAAATAAATCTCTTAAAACTAAGAACATTAAAGTACATATCTGCACGCCTTTTTTATTTCGTTCAGATGCTGTGCTACTAGAGAAAGGTTATTGTTGTTTTCACTGTTATTGTTCCACAATCTATGCTATGCTCCTGGTCAAAATGAAGGTGCAAACATATCTCATACGTGAGTCCTTCTACCAAGCTGAAAGAAAAAAAAAAACCTATGTATCTACTTCCAGCATTTCAGAATTAGGAAAATTTTATAGTTTATAACACATTAATGCTGTGAAGAACTGCACAATGTGTTTCTTCAGTGACAGATGTGATTATTATTATCATTGTAAAGGCTTTAAATGAACATTTTCTAGACAGCTCTAACTCTCTGCATGTCTTCTCTATGTTCAACTGCAACTCAGATATCAGACTTTTTTTTTCTAAGAAGCTGACCTGCTTTATTTCTAAATAGAAAAGGTGCTTCAGCCTCCCAGTTGGTGAGGATGAATTCCATAGAACCCTTATAGAGGCATGAAAGATTTTGTATGTGTGGAACTGGCATATTGCTTCTGTACAAGCGGGTAGTGTCAGCAGCAGTCCCTGACCCTGGCATGTTACAGAGCACTGTATTCAAGTGCAGAGGGTAGAGTCAGACCAAGGAGATCTGTAGCTGTGCAATAATTTTCTGTTAGCTTTTTCACTTTCTGTATAGGAAACACACCGTTGTTTTCTGACAACATTGAACGTATACTGAGCTCACTTTGCTGTGTGCACTGAAACAAGAAATGCATGACATTGAAAATTTTAGTGATCTATATGATGAAGCTAAAGGGTGGAATCTTAAAGGAAAAAGACATGGGATCCTAAGAATTTTTTTAAAGTATTTAAAATGACTGTTAGAATGCAGCCTTTCTAAACTCTAGTACAGTACAAAGATTTAGATTTATTTATTCTAACATTTTAGAAGTATTATTCAGTATTCCTGCTAACACTGGA
Source organism: Origma solitaria (assembly GCA_013397895.1). NCBI lineage: Eukaryota > Metazoa > Chordata > Aves > Passeriformes > Acanthizidae > Origma > Origma solitaria. Next base: position 2,854,212 of record VZRL01003807.1, read on the forward strand.
TTCTTTTGAACTGCCAGACATCTGTGCCTTGCCACAGCATTTCTATGTTTCACTGCAACTTAGTAGTCACAATGAGACCTATTCCTGAAAGCAAGTTGGAAGCAGCTGTGCTGGCAACGTCTGAGTTAAAAGAAGCCCACGGAGCACCAATTCACATAGGTGACCCTGGTCAGTGCTTTTCATTTTTCACTCTGCAGGAACTTGACTGTGTATAAAAGTGAAGGGGGAAAGCATGGGGAGTGGTAGGACTGAAATACCTGCACCACTAAATCCGTTATGTTTTAATCCTTTCTAATGGTCACAAACCTGAATATAAAAGGAATAAGAAAAAGAAAAAAAAAGAAATAAAAAAAGAAAAACCAAGGTTTTTGAGTGAGCTGAACATACAGATTTCTTAGATAAAAGATAGTTGCCGGATGTAGATAAGTTACATGGCAGGGTGGTGTTGGTAAAAAAGGGTAATCACATTTTTCTGAAATGTATGCAGTTTCATTTATATGTGAATACTTTCTTGCTGTCAGAGATTCCAGTGACAGGGTAGCAATGACTGACAGCATGGGGAGAAGTATGTGTGGATGCATTCTGTGTCTTAGTGGTTGAATGTGAAAGTAAATACTGTATTATTTTTAAAAATATTGGAATAGCATACAATGAGCACAACACTTAAGACAGAATGAATAGAAATATGACAAGATTTTTTTTTAAATCTAGTTTGAACAAAACTGAAAAAAAAAAAGACAGGAGGCTGTTTGAAAAAGAACAAAACCAAACAAACACCTGTAATATGAAGATAGATTGCAATAGTTTCCCCCCTGCTATCAGAAATTCGGTGATCATGGGCTGCATACACAGAAAGATTACATTGCAGGGCATGAAAGGAGATGTCATTGGTTAACACAACCCTCCAGTAACATATTTGAGTAACATATCAGAGTACTTACATCTGAGGAGCTAGTAATAAGTCATTATTAAAGACTAAATTTTTCTATATACAGATTATATAAATTAATTCTATAAAAGATAGTAGTACATTAAACATCTGAAGAATTTAAAACCAAGGGAAGATAGCAAGTTCTTAGAATGACCCAGGTTATTTCAAGTAGGTGTTAGAATAAAGCAAAAGACAATTTAGTGAAAGGCGGCTCAGAGTGAGATGTATTTATCTAAGAGAGAGGAAAAAGAGAGATTGATAATTTCTCTAGCTGAAGAATGTAGGAAGTTAAAGCAGTAGAAAATGTGTTCTAGGAAGAACTCATTTTGCATTGCAGTCATTCTTGCTTGCCAGTGCTACGAATATAATTCTTCTGTTGATCCAGAAGATTTATATTATCTTGGAAACTCAACATAGATGTCTAGCTTGCATTTTGTTGCAGAAATAAGGTAAATATATTTTTTACTGATATTATTGAGTACAAAAAAGGGAATCAAGTCAGCTCGGGCTCTCAGGATATGCACTCAAAGGCAAACTAAATGTTCCACTTTTGGGGGACTTGAAACTGTTGCACTCTTAACTCTGTCACTGAATGGTGCTTGGGGTCCACCCCCCAGCTGTGCAGTAATACTGCTTAATTAGAATTGCACATGATTTCATTTTTTATCAATTGCAGGTCTGCTGGGAATACAAGATCTTTCTAAGCCAGACTATGGAGATCCAGTTCACCTTCACCCCAGTGATATTCCAGTGTTTTGGGCCTGTGGGGTAACAGGAGTAGAAGCAGTTACCAACTGCAGTATGTGCTGCTTGGAGACTCTTTTTAAATTATCCTTCAATCTCTTTCCTCTCTCTTTTTTATTCTATGTTTTTTAAAATGCAGACTGAGTGAGTCAGCTGATTAGCTGGTTTGATTTTAGAGTAAGATAAAGACCACCCTAACCAAACAACAAAAAAGCCTCTGGCAGGACAGTTTTTGTTGTAATATACAGGTCTACTTTTTACAAAATTCTTACTGAAATTTCACCACTTTTATGTGAGTATTTTAAAGGTTTAAATCTACAGTTCTGGCAACATCAAAACATCTTTTTAAGCATTATAAAAACAAGTTTAAAGGCATTTGTTTTTAAGCTTCTTCTTTTTAAAATATTATTTTGTATTACACTGCAGTGAAGCAATAGGAAAGGAAAAAGAAGAAAAAAAAAAGAAGGGGAAAAGAAAAGAGAAGGCAGAAATCTTTCCAAAATGTTGTCAAGAGCTAGCAAATTGATTGACAGGGAAAAGGGTTCATAAGTGTCTCAAGGAGAATGTTGAGCTTTTAGGGTTTTTTTCCAAAATCAAGTAAATGTGACACACTTTACATAAATGAAACTTCTTCCTCTGCACAGAGTGGTTCTGACTGTGTGCAGTCATTTATGCAGGCATGAGCACAAAGGGCAAGAAAATGCAACAAAACCGTAATGACAGTATTAAATACTTCTCTAAGTCACTAGTGTGGAATGAAATACTGTATTTTCATTCTTACTGAAAAAGAAGCTTAATAATCATAGGTAATATATTTGGGAAAACCTTGGGAGGTTCATCGCTTTCTTTTTCTCTCCTTGCAGGATCCTTGTGTTTTCTTTCAGATGTTTCTTTTCACTTCTTTCCACACCTGCTCTAAATATGTTCAGCTCTAGGAGAAGAGAGGTTTTTTCTTTCTTACATACAATCTCTTTTCTCTGATCCCAAATCCAAGCTGAAAATCCTGCTCTTTCCTGTATTCTTCAGCGCTCCTATTTATTCATCTTCCTCATGCATCCTTGTTGTAAGGAAAGGAGAGAAAAAAATTGCCAATGTCTCTCCAATCTGTTGCCCAAAGTGGCTGTCTATCCTGCCTTAGCCTGGAACCGACTTCCCTTTTGTTTATTTCTCCATTTTCTATATTAAAACCAGTTTTCATTAGTGCATTCCAGGAACTTTTGGAACAGTTTTTATTTTGCTGTCCCGCTTTCTTAGCTAGGTAGTTAAAAATCTGCCATATCACCAGTGCCCATACTTTAGATGAATCTGCTAGATTGTCACAAAAAATTGTGTGCTCACAGGGTTTGGTGAGGTAGAGTAAACCTCAACAACCACATTCCCCAGGTGCTTTTAAATTACTAGCCATGGAGTCCCAACAAATGTAGCTCAAACCAAGCACATATTTACTTAGTAAAGAAATACTTTCTCCATTTTCACCCTCCTAACAAAGTTTTGCTTGCTTAAGTATACCAGCTGTAATGTATCTAACCATGTACCGATTTTGCCAAATCAAGTATTACCTAGATCCAGACTTCTGGAATCAGTAAAAAGACAGGAAATATTTTCAGCTTAGGGAACTACCATGCTGTCAGGTCTAAAGAAGCTTATTTTTCTCCAGGGTTTTAGAGGCTACTCATATTTCCTTTTCTAAGACTTACTGGCCCCCTTTTGTCATTACTCCTTGCCAGTTTATAGTTGTGGTGGTTTGATCCCAACCAGCAGGATGGGGGAGAGAATTGGAAACGTAAAAGCTGGAAAACTCATGGGTTGAGATAAAGACAGAATAGGGAAAGCAAAAGCTGTGCATGCAGACAGGGCAAACAGGGAATTAATTCACTGCTTCCTATGGGCAGGCAGGTGTTCAGCCATCCCCAGGAAAGCAGAGCCCCATCACAGGTAATGGTGACTTGGGAAGACAAACTCCGTCATGACAGACCTTTTGGGAGGGTACCAAGAGCTCTGTTCTAAGTTGCCTCAAGTTTAGACCAAAAAGGACATTGTGGAAAAAAGCTGATCTCAACATGTGCTTTGTAAAAGTGAAAACATTTTCAGATGTGAATGCATGCATTTCTTTCTCGAAGTGTATTAATTGCTGCAGTGTAACTTACAATATCACCCGTTTTTATAAGTGTCATCAGGCAGGGACTCAGTTGTTAAAGTAGCTTTTTGAAATTTTATCATGTTGATAATTCATTATATTGCAATAATAACACTTAACTGAAGTTTTGTCATTCATTTTAGGAGCTCCGCTAGCTTTTACTCATTCTCCTGGCTGCATGTTCATTACTGACCTAAAGAATGACAATGTCAGATCCTTAGGAGGAGTCCCACAGGTCCACTGCATCTCTCAAGATCCTCTGCATTTCAGTATTGTGTCAGCAGAAGCAGCCCAAAAGATAAACTCTCTGGAAGCCCTAATTGGAATAGATCCAGGTATAAACAAAATCTATCTTCCTTTAATGGATTCGTTATGGAGTAGATACCACCTATCCTACCTTTTTAAATATTTAAAATTCAAGAACACAGTAAGAATCTAAAGTTTATTTTAAGAATTCTTTGTGGAATTCAGTGAGTTTTTATAACTAGGTCTTATATTTTCTGTTACTGTAGCTAATATCAGAGTCTGGCCAAAACCATTCAACCTTATGGGTAATGGAATATCTGATCTCAATGACTATATGTTCTCAAAGTACACAGAAGCAGTGATGTTTACAGCAGGCTAGAGACTCCACAGGGAGTAAAAATTGTTACTGAGTAAAACTGAAAATTGCTGTGTAAAGTACAGGGCACCTCAGCTTGCTGGTAACAGCTGCATGGGTATTCACTGTGGAGTAAATAGCACATTTCTTTACATATAGTCATGACTACTGTGCTCCTACCAGAAAATTCTAGTAGTTGCATGTATTTTTCAAACACCACTGTCTGATGGGTGGAATTATATTAATTTCTGCTGACATATCCATCACTGAGGTGTTGTGTGATGGACCAAATTGACCAGGTCACCACAGAAGTTTGAGAGGTAGGGCTGCCTGTGTGTACAAGGAAGAGAAGGAAGTAAAGGCAAACTGAGTAGTGCAACCATTCCTAAAATACACACTGAGTTAGTCCCCTCTGGCTGCTGTAAAGTCTGAGCTCAGTGTGCCATAAATTTTCTGAAATCCTCTGTAGGCAGTAGTGGAAAACAGCTTACGCCCAGCACTCCCAGGCTCCGAGTTTGGGCTGTGTGCATACATTTGGGTCTGTTTATTTTTACTCACAAGGCCTCTCCTTTCCCACTCTCTGAAGTTGGCTTGGCACAATGCCATGCTGTGCAGAAATACAGGACCTAACTTAAGAGTTAGCTCATTTTATTGCTAAAGGAGAGTACAGTACTTGTGTCCGTTAATGTACCCCACTTCTCAGAGACTTATATTCTGCTTTTGTCAAGTTCTGTTCTGAACATTTTTCTCTGTCCATTATCTGTCTATTGCCTGGGTGTTATTTAGGTAGAACAGAGGGGGAAATGCCGAAGGGGAAACTGAGGACAAAAGGAGGAAATTGTGGGGGTGAGGGGAGTGAGAAGGATGAAGATGTGAGGAGATTGGAAAATGGTAGTGAAGACTTATTCTGTGAGCCCATCATGCTGGTATTCATGGTTTTCAGGAGAGCTAGCAAATTGAAAGAACTGAGCTGTGAACTTGTTTCCAAGTGACAGGGAAGGGACAGGGGATAGGAAGTGTTTGAACAATGAAAGCCATACACAGATAACAGTGTTGCCTATTCAGGGACTGACCCATGAGAAGAGACCTCTGTTAATATTCACCTATTTCTCAGGGTCTGATAACATGCTTCTCTACTATATGAAGTGTTACAAGAACTTCTGGTAATCACCTGGATTCCACTGTGTTAATTGAGTTTGTAAAGTCCCCAGGTAACCTACAATGTCTCTGAAGCCCCGCTTCTGAGGTTAATCATTTCATTAAGTGAATTTTATTTGGGAATTAGCTCTTCCTTAAGTGGATAGAGTAAAATAAAGACAAAGAATGAGCTTACACATCTGACATGTGCATCAAAACTTCTGTAAGATCTGGGATGCTTGAGTTGCAGTCTAGCTTCAGTAGTTAGACATGGTCTAGCAGGGCTCTCAAAGGAAGGCAGAGGGCCAAAGGAAAGGAAACAATATGCAATAAGCTCTCAGAAAAAGCTATTTACACTCAGAAATGCTGGGTATAGTAATTTTCAAAGTCTGACATTCTTAACCTGGAAGCACAGCCCATTATCTTCATTACTCATATCCTACACCTTTTTCGGTTTCCTGAGGAAATTACCCCAATTCCTGCCTTGACCAGAGGTTTTTCTCTTTTTAACCCATTTTGTGTCACTAAAGTACATACTTTCACCCAGAGGGAAACTCCAAAAGGAGAATGATCCATTGAAGTGTACTGCTCTCTTTAAAACTCCTTCTGTAGGCGACAGGGGTATAATGCATCTGCGGCGCCAGGGTGAGCTGCTGGGAGCCTGCCTGGCCATGTCCCACGCTGGCTCCGTGCTGATAACAACTGGATTTCCCACCCACTTCACTCACGAGCCGCCCGAGGAGAACGATGGGCCCCCGGGAGCCCTTGCTATTGCAGCTATGCTGCAGGCCTTGGAGAAAGAGGTTGCCATAGTTACAGATCACAGAGCCATGGATCTGAATAAAAAGATTATTGAAGAAGCTGTTCAACTAGGTAAGAGACACGGGTTTTTTTCAGTTTTTATCGTGCTAATTTGAGCCAAGGTTTGCTTCAGTTTTAATCTGTCACTTAGTACAGGACTTTTTTTTTTTTTCCCAGAGAATGAATCAGAATTCATCCTCTAAGCTCTGCTCAGCATTGCTACGATGACATTTTGTTAAACCTGGCTGGCATCAAGTTAATGTGTACATATCTGGGTACTGATTCTGGATGAGCTGCTTGTGATAAATTCTGGATGTCTGTTACTATTCTTATTGACCTGTTTTCTACCTCAGGATCCCATTTAATAGCATTTACATCTAAACAAGTTTAAAGTAAGGATATAGGGAGCTTATTAAGAACTGTGTAAAGACATTGAGTTCTTACTGTTCTAGCAATTCTGCTTTTTTTTTCTTTAAGTTACTCAAACACACATCAAACAAAAGTATATAGTATCTGAATTTCATTTTGCTTTCCTGTAGGAATCCTGAAGAAGCCTGTCCCTCTGTTGAGTTACCAAAGGGAAGGTGCTGATTCAGCTTTAATGTTTTTGTGTGAGAATGGGAATCCTGGAAGACCTAGGTATGTGTATTGAGTTTTTGAGAATGGGTCACACTGCTACTGTATTAAATCATAATAAAAATAAGGACTGTGGTCTAAGAAGGCACAGACATTACAAATAAATCCTTTAAGACTTGGAGTGAACAGAACAAACTTTGAAACCAAACACTGTTATTGGAGCAAACACAGAGTACAGAATTCCACATGATTCTGCAATTATGCACTCATGGCATACAAAAAAGGAACAATTCTTCATATATCATATACCTTTTCCTTCAAAAAATTTCTAAATTTTTTCAGCTGTTACTCTGTAAATATACACACACACACACGCTATATATTGTTTTACCAATTTTTAAATCAGTGAGAAGCTCAGAAAGTTTTTTGTCAAAGTCAGTGAAAGAGCTAGGAAAAGAGCTGTGGAGTGTGTTCATTTTCTAGAGCTTTAGCTCTGGTCTGACAACTAGGGAATCTGATCTGACTTAACTGAACGTCATATGTTTGTAGTGGTGTGATTAGGGTTAATGCATTGGAGAATTTGCTAAGTAGCTGTATGCACATTTCATTACTTATCAGGCAACTAACATCTCCTTGAAGTAGGCATATATTGTTCATTTTTATTGATCTTTCCTTGTAAAGCATTTTAATGTAGTTGCCTTCAGTTTGCATTTTATAATAAAAAGATCATTCACCCTGCTATTTGCTTCACTAGCTTATTCAGTTACCATTTTTTTCCACAGGTTAGTGTGTACTGTAATAGTATGCATGATATTGTCTTCATTTTTTATGTATTGTTTTGAAAATATCCCTTATATGTATGCTTAATGAAAGTACAGGCAGTTTCTATTTAAATTGGTCCCTTAGACACAAAAAGCTGAAGTAAGTGTTTTTTTTAAGTAGACAACTAACCTGCTAAAGGTCTCTGGAATCACTGTAGATACCCACCCACAAGAACATTAAGTAATTCAGCAGAATTAGTAACCTCTTGACAGTAAAATTGGAGAAACAGAAGCAAAATAACCTATTTCTAACATACAGTGGCAGAACTGAGTACTAAAATTCTACTTAAAATGTAGGACATCTGCAGTACATCTGTCTACTTTCATAACCAACAAAATATCCATAGACTTAAAAAATCCTCTAAATCTAAAAACCCAAACCAAAACATTGCCTAACTAGAAACAGATGAATATTTGCCAAGCAATGTACTTTAAGCAGAGAATATATTCGCACTAACAAGGATTTAGATGATCATTAATTTTCCACTTTTTTGTTTTCTTTGAATACACTTACAGAGTCTAATATTTTACAAGACATCCTCTATTTTAATGTGAAATAGAGCCAGACCAGATGGCCGACCCAAAGGATTGCTGGCTAGGAGGATTGCAGGAACTTCTCCATTTCTTGGTAGCAAATATGGTTTGGGGGAGCTGCACTAAAGCTATGAAAAGAACCTGAACTAACCTTTGAAAAAAACCCCATAGAGAACTACATTCAGAAATAACAAAACAGTGTCCAAGTTTTACCTTAAATCCCAAATGGTCAAAAAGTAGAACCAAGCACAATAGCAGAAGCAGCCAACAGAATTTGTCATGTGAAAATCACAGCTTTGACTCTCCCCTCTGTTTTTTCACTCACCTCTGACCAGATTTGATCACCTGATAGCAATAGAGCGTGCTGGGATGGCTGCTGATGGCAATTATTACAATGCCAGGAAAGTTAATATTAAACATCTCGTGGATCCCATAGATGACCTATTTTTAGCTGCACAAACCATTCCAGGAGTCACAACAACAGGTATGTGTGAGTTTGTGTGATATTCTCAGAAGCAAGAGAAGCACAAAAGAGGAACTTTGACTGGTGGTAAAAGGGAGCAGGAGGCAGCTGCTTTCAGGCTATAGCTGTTTGTTGTGGTTGAATTTGAAGAGACCATTGCTGGAGAAAAATTATGAGTTTCTATCACAGGTTCCTCACAAAAAAAAACCCCAAAAAACCAAAAAACAAAAAAACCCCCAGATGTATTATCTATACATCAGTCTATGTACATGCACTCTAAGTGGAGTTTTTGATAGTGACTTTATTCTGTATTTGATGTGTTAAAGGCAGCATAGAAAGTAAATGGTTACTGGATGGTAATTTTACTTATTAAAATATTGGTTTTATGATTGTTGGACCTAAGTTAAAACAGCAGTCTGGATAGAATGTTTGTTTATATTGTATTTAGCAGTACATTATTTTAAGCAGGGATTACACGTTTACATCTATTGTAATAGTGCCTTCTCTAACAAAATATGTGCATACAGTAAGAATCTTTAAAGGAATGCCTTGTCCTTCCCACCAAAATGACATTGGCTTTTGCTAATACCTCTAATGAGAATGCTTTTGTCAACATGCTGTTCCTTTCTTTTGGCAATAAACCTTCTTTTTCCTGAAAACTTTTTTGTATCTGGTTTTGAAAAAATATGCCATAAACCATTGTACCACATCCTTGTACAATCGAATGCTTCCTGCTATCGTGTGTGGCCCAAATGAGAGTTTTGGAGAGATATAATCTCTATGAATATTTAAATTAGAAATAAGTACCCATGCCAGACTGATTTCTGTCACATCAGAACATGTCTGCTGATCTACCTTTTTTTCTTCTTGTGGTGCTGTGGAGTCAGTCCTAAGTATTACCCAAAGCATGGGAACTTCAGCTTCCCAGTTTTGTTGTTTTTCAATCATTTCCACAGACTTTAGAGAGTTTCTGCAAACATAGTGCATAGTTTGATTTCACTGTATTGGTATAATTTAAAAGCTGTGTAGCAGAGGACTTCACTGATTTTTTTTATTATTGTAAAAATTGCAATGCTTTTTATTTAGATTTAATTCAGGTTTTTTTCCTATTCGTAAAAAGTATCTTCCAACATTCAAAAGGAAGCACTCTAGATGGCACTGTCTTGGCAATCTCAGCAGAGGACAAAGATTGACTGAATAAGTATAGGGAAAACTCTGTTTTGTAGAGATGTCTAACAAAATGCCTCAGAGCTTTATCTGCTGCCGTTACTTTCGACTTCTGTCCCTGATTTTAGGCTGTTGATACAAGAACTTGGTCTCTCCAGCTACTTACGTAACATCACAACCTGATTCCTTTAGTAAAAATACCCTAATCTCTTCAAAGATCTCCCACAGCAGCTCAAAGTATATTATTCATTGGCTGGAGTTTGGAATGCTCTGCCAGTTGAGAATTTGACTCTATTCAGCAGGATGTAGTTTGTTTCAAACATTCTCTGAATATTCAAATATACTACGAAACGTCATTAATAAAAAATACCACAGGCTTGTGAAAAAGAAGAAAAGCAGCTATCCAGATTCACTGTGTCTCCATGCTGTGAACTTTCTCTAAAGAGATAGCAGTATAGAAAATGGTCAGAGTCAGAGGCTTCAAAGGACAATGAGGGGATCTGCTCTTATCTCCCACGGCAGTTGTGTACATGGATATGTTGCACTGGAGAGCTAGTTCAGTGTCTCTAGAAAAACAATGTATTTGTTTCTTACATTGTTACCTAGTTAACAGTTCTTGTTTTACTTATCACACTAATTTTTTGTCTCTTTTTTGAATTGGGTAGCAATTTCTTGCGTTGGCTGTTGGGTTTTTCAATGTGTTTCTGCAAAGCTTAGTTTAACTTAGCCGCTGGGCTGTGGCCTTTGTGTCTTGTCTCCCATTACTGATAGCAATGTACTGCTACTGGCAAGGATAAATTTTTTTCTGGTGGGGCTATCTTTGACTTTCTTTATGGTCAGTAGGAATTTGGAGGCATATGTCTCGTTCCAAAATAAATGCAAATATTGTACGGCATTAGGGTGGAGTATTTGAATAACCTTATAGACTAGAATACTAGAAAGATCAAGTTTTCAGCCTACAGAAGTTCTTTATATAGTGTGCTCCGTGGCAAGAAGTACTCTGTCAGTAGGTGGAGAGGGGAAATGTTAGAACATTTGTTACATGCTGATTAATTGCTGTCAAGTGTTGCATTTAAAACAAGATCTGTGTTTAAAAAACAAAAAATCTGGTCTGGTAGTTTGACCACAGACAAAGCATGAGCAATGCCTACAATTGTATGGATACTGACGTCCTAAAAACTCAGGGAGTGAGGAGAGTAGCCTTGAGGAATTCACAGAGTAAGATGACATGAAAGCCTGCAAGGGAGCTTGCAAGGGACTCATTTTCTAAATAAGACTGAAATAAGATTAAGAGATGTTACTAGAACCACATATTATTTTTTTCAGCTGCCATACAATTGACAGATCTATATGCTATTTATATAGGACTTAATTAAAAGCTTTCCAAAGTACTGCATGAAAAAATGGGGTCACACATTTCCCTTTCATACAAAAGATTTTTAGCACAGAAGCCTGACGTTTCCTGCATATTTCATGAATGTCGTTTCAGAAAACAATGTAGTCAATGGAAACTTGCATGGAAGATCCAACAGAACTATTTTTCCTTTGCCTGGAGAGCAATTGGGCCTTTAGAAGAGGATTCATCTTGCCTATTTTCAGACATCTGTATTTGAGATGTCTGCCTTGGGGTGAGATGAACTGAATGTGTGAAGGGAGTGTTTCTTTCTGCTGACTTTAAAAGCAGGGTAGCTGACTGCCTCATGTGGATGGCTGCGTTTGCACAGGTGAATTTCACTCTGGAGATCTACAGTAAAATACAGTTCTCTGCCAATGCATAGAGGGAGAAGAAAACACATGGGACAGGAGACTTTTCAGTGTGATGTTCTTTTCCTCCCAGTGTCACGCTAATAGGATCCATCCACAGCAGTAGATCTAATAGTTGTGCAGCCATCCTGGTGACAGGACTCCTGCAAAGACAGGAAAAGCAAAGCAGGACTGATAGAAAAAGCCCCAAGCAATAGATATCTTTCAGTTAAAGAAACTGTTGATTATCTTCATGGGACAAGAATTCATCTTAGCCTTTTTTAAGAATATTAAGAGCAAAAATTTTAATTTCAAGTATAAGAAAGATCAGAACATTGTGTGTGAGATTCTTACAAAATAGTAGAACTTC
>VZRL01003809.1:0-81847 GCA_013397895.1 Origma solitaria
CACTCATTTTACTTATAACAGGGTTAAAACAAATATTCCACTCCTATTTCATTTTTCATTGCCTTGGACTCCGAATTGCAGGCACTGGGGAACCAGGCTTGAAAGATGCACTGTTTCTTTTAGGTGACCTCTTAATACTGGATGAAAGATTTTACCATGTTTTTTTCTGGCAGAGTGTCCTCTCATGACCAATGCAAATACAGTAATTATGGCTTGCCTGAGGAATTGTTATGCCTGAAATTCAAAATATTTCCTGGTTGTATTCTCCTCTTCCCGTTACAACTTTTTTCATGTGGTGTAATTCCAACCAGTTGTCCCCTGCCCAGTTCCTCTATGTGGCTCTCATAGATCTCAAGTGTATGACATCGAGCTGGACATCCAGCCACCATCCTTGTCACCAGGTCTGTGACTTTGGCCCAGGATCAGTTTTTTGATACTTGATGTGATGAGGCATTTGCCTTCCCTCAGAGTCCCTGAACATTGCCCACTGCCAGAGCATGAGTTTCTGGGCTCTGACATCTGCTCAGGTTGGGTCATTTGGACTCAAATCGCATGCTATGTTCTGCTTTGATCCCTTGTGGAACATTGGAGACACTGGGGTGGCATCCAGAGAGCAGACCTGCCATGGCGAACCAAGCCAACAGCAAATAAAAAATCAATTAATTGGTCTTCTAACATTGTCCTCTCTAGCCTGCAGAACTAAAATTACTTTCCTGACTTTAAACATCTGAATATAATTTAAAATCCTTGCAAGAATTAAGAGCAACTAATCTCTGTCTCAATACTGAGTGTGCAAAACCCTATCCTTTCATAGCAATAGTCTCTGTTACTTATTAAAAGTAATTTGTCAGGAAATGTGGGGTTTTCTGAAGAAAATATCACAGTCTATTTTAATCTTTGACCCAGAACTTTGAAGTGAAAAAAAATTACTCTCTAGGCAGATTGATTTGAAATGTTCCTACAGAAGATTGAATTCCTGTATAGTAGTCTATGTATAGATGGCAGAATGCTGTAGAAAATGAAAGGATGAAATGTATTAAAGGCTTCTTAGCTCGCTGCAGATATACAAGGGTATTTTGGGTTCAATAATTTTTTTGTTTTGTAGCATGAATAAAGAAAAACCGAAATTCCCTTGCTAAAATTAACTCAATCTCCATACTCAGAGCCTGTGAAGATCCCTCTGGGTCTACGCCCTCTTCAGGCATTCAGTTAAACATTTACCGATTTGTTAAATTAATTCCCATTATAGCAAATAAGTCGTTACTTTTCATGAAATCCATGGACTTAAGCTTGGACAAAACCAGGTCTCTCCGAATACCTCCCTAGTTCAGCCCTCCCCAGCTCGCACTGGCGCTGTTCTCTGAGGTTCAGCAGCTCATACAGTGAGCAAAGGAGCAAAGGTCACTGACCACAGCACTCTTGGCAGCACTGGGGGCAGGTGGTGGTAGTACAGTGTCCGGGTTGCCCTGGCACAGCAGGGCTGCTTAGCCTTGTGTCTGCATCCCATGAGTGCTCTTTCCTTTGAGCTTCAGTGCACTCAGTTATGGCCTCTCTTTCCAGCCTGCATTTTGATCTTCCGCGCGTCTTCTCTCCTTTTAATTCTTATCTGCTGAAGCCATCCGTGCCCCAGCTCTGCACAGTGTGTCAGAAGGATCTAGCATGTCAGAAATCATGACACTGGCAATCATTGTGGGTTACAGATTAGCATCCACACAGAGCCTTGACATTAACTGTTTTGCAGTAACTTTATGGATGATATTTTTCTCTGTTTCAGTGGCAACAGTCACTTTTTAAAATTGAGACCGTCTGCTAAAAATAATTACTTAAAGCTTCTGCCTGCTCTAGCATTTCCTGGTTTTAGCCTGATGCAGCCTGACCTGATTTCAAGGACATTACTTTTAGTTTATAGTAGTCAATGCAGGATGAAATGTTTGGCCTTCACTGAGGCCACAGGCCTACAAATGTATTTTTCTTCTTTTTTGTCTGAGATATCATTTTACCATATCAGTACTTGTCACAATATAATCATGTTAACAATATTTCCCATAAATTGTAGATGCACTGAGATATGTGACAGATGAGATATGAGAGGTTTTTTCTTCTCCTGTAAAAATACTTTTTAACACCTTGTGAACATTTCTTTTTAAGCCGAAAGAATGTTTCCAATCCATCCACATGTGCAAGACCACGTGGTTTTATTTTATTTATTATTTATGTAAGTGAAAGTCATCATGGTCTGTAAAAAGCTGAGTGGGAAACAGTGCTCCTTGCAGCAGGCAGGAAAACCAGCTGGGAATCACAGACTGGAGATCCCACAGTTAATTATCTTGCAGGCTACTGTGGGCCTTTTGTTATATGCAGATACAACCTCCAGTGTTTGGAGGATCATCGTGCCCTTGGTCACTTGCCTACAGGAGGGCACATGGGATCCATCTCCATCCAAAGCCAAGCTCTGCAGCCTCTGTTTTGTGTGGGGCCATTACAAACCCAGGCACCTATTTCCTACTGACAGGCTACTCACTACACTCTTTAAAAAGTTCTTCACAACGAATGCTGTCAGTTCTTGATTAAGCAGCCTCTAGCTGGCATTTTAGGAGAGGTGAAAATACTATGGCTCTTATGCAGCTACATTTATTTAAAGAAGCAAGTGTTGTTCCATGTGCCCCAGCTGCAAGTGGCCATTACTTCTGAGATGAATGAAGCTAGGAGACACACTGTCAGGAGTGATTAGTATTAGAAGTGACTCCCTGTGATGTAGCTTTCATTTCCTTCCTTCACAACACTAATCTGAATCCTGAAAACAGTCCAACATTTTGTGGTCTTTATGATTTTCAGCTTGTCCTTCTCCCACAAGCTGTGCCTCCTGCAGGTGCTGGCATGGCGATGGATGCCAGCAGTGCTCCATAAAGCTTTGTGCTGTCTCCATCCCACCCCACCCCATCCAGCAGAGTGGGGCCAAGCAAGGAGTACACTGCAGGCATCCCTTGTCCAAGCGGGGACGTCAGAAAATCTGAACAGAGCAGAGCCTGGAATGTTCCTGGCTGTCCTTGTACACTATGGCTGCTTTTTTTGCTTCCTGAGGATTAAACTCCCACTCAGATTTAGGAGGGCCTGGCTGTAACATCATGGATCCCACACCTTTCAGATTGCACAGAGCCGGTGGCGAGGCAGCAGCTCGAAGTGAATATTGCTGGTTATAAATATATCCAGCTTTTGGGTTGTTCTCTGTAGGTTTGAAAGCTTTGCTTTTTTGCTTCTGTTAAAGATGCTGTCTTTCTGCGTGGTGTGGTAACATAGAAACTGCACTGTGAATTTTTCTCTCTGTGGTAATACATATTTTGTTCTCTTCCATCAAGCAAACTGCTCAAAGCAATATTCTTGTTTATTACATTCCTGAAAATCTAAACATTTTAACAGGCCAGTCCTATTTGTTAAGCTACTGAGACCAAACTTCTAGTATGCATTTGCTAAAATAGTTTCTTTCATCTTGTGAGGGCAGAGCAGAGCCCAGAGGTTTTGTGAAACTCCTCCCTGTCTATCAGAGCCCACCTTCAGCTGGCACTGAGCTCTGCAGCCACAAGTTTGTAACCTGTGGTCCTGGAGATGCCCTGGTAGTTTCCTTGGTTTTGCCATAGCTATTGCTCTAGCTTGAGCAATATATTTCTTGTTCGGGTGGTGAACTGGTTGGAAAGTGCTGTAGAACTGTGAGCTGTTCCTATGGCTACCCTTGTTGGCCACGCTGAGGATTCCTATTCCTTTGTGATGGATGGAGACACTTTCATCTAGGGAAAGGTTTGGGGTATGAAGTGCCATAGCTGTGTTGCTCCCTTTGCTGCTATTCACCATGCAAGTCCCTTTTACCAGCTCCCTCAAGTTCCCTTTCCTCCTTTCTCACTCTCCTTTTTTCCTTTCCCTCAAAGATTTCATTGAGTCTTATGCCAGCAAAGTCTGGTTTGAATCCATGTTTTTTCTGGAAGAAGCTTTCCGCTACTGTCAAGTAAAGAAGCTAATGAAAAAATAAGCCAGTAAAGAAGCTAATGAAAAAATACCCATAAAAAACTACTCTGGGTCCCTGTTGTTGGTCTGTACTGACACTCCAGATGAGTTCAGGATACTTCTCATGGCAACTCCCCACGGCTGCTTGTGGTTATTCCCCCTGTACAGATAAGGAAGATGGGAGGCAGAGCAGATGCTCCAAGCACAGGCTCTGCACTGTCTCCCCTTGTGCCACTGCCGTGGGAGAGGACAAGATGCTCGAGAGCACAGGGCAGGATGTGGCTGGCTGGGGCAGGAGGCCTGGCTGCTCCACAGGAGGGTGAGCAGGAGACTTCTGTATCCAAATAAAATGACAGAGCTGAATAATTGGAGAGCAGATATTGAGCTGAGGAGGCCAGGGTGCTCCCAGAGTGGAAATTTGTTTCCAGGCTGAGGTCTGCCAGACAGGCGATAGGAACAAGAACTGTGAGGAGGGGAAGAGGATCCTCCGTGCTGGCTGGGGAAGGATTGGTGAGGGAGAGAAGAAATGACTCTCAAGAGTGATGACTGGGGAAGAGCAAACATGAGGCATGCTTGGGTTTGGGGGATTATGGCAAGGACTTGACTCCTTTTCTGTGGAGGGGAGCCTGGCTGTGAGGTGGGGAGCAGGGAGTCCACTGATCCTGTCATCCTCCATCACCATCTAACCTGATCATGCTGAGCAGTCAAGAGCCCCATCAAGCCCTCGACAAGCTTTAAGGAAACTGAAGAAATATTTAGATTTTATTGTTCTCTGATTTTTTTTTTTTTAAATTCTTGTTACCCTGTTTGAGAGCCCTTCTCAGAAGCTGATTCATAAAAACGGTAATTAAATTTTAACTGAACAGTAACTCCCAAACTGCTGCCTTGTGGTTTGCAAAATTACTTCAGCAGACTAATTTTGGAGTTGGATGCTTCGTCCTATGACATGATGCTCCAGAGCGAGCGATTCTGTGTAATTGCTCCAGTCCTTTTATCTCATTACAGTAAAATGAGGTTGTGTCCCATTAATTTCAGCAGGCACTGGTTGCAGCGCCCAGACACATGCCAAGCACGGAGTCTCCCTGAACATTACTGGCTGACAGAGGCATGTCTCACCCTTTTCACATATCAAAGATATTTGTCCTCTGCCCTCAGTGTAAAGTAGTTTTGTGGGAAGTATCGGGAAAGCAATCTGAGCCTTAAAATAGAAAGGCATACCCAAGGGAAGACCTTTCTCAAGGGTGGAAAGCAACTTTTAATTAAAGAGGGGGAGGGCAAGAAGTAGCAATCTCCTTCTTTAATGCATCAACACGTGGGGTATGTGCAATATGGGTAACAAAACTCTTCCAGGGACACTTTCAAAGTTGACTGATTGCAAATTAAATCCACCTTAAAATTAGTGAAGCAATTTTTGGTACATTGTCCCCTTCCCACATGACATGGCAGCTTCTTTCCTGTATAGCATAGGGAAAGCACAAGCCCTGCCTGGAGGAGGGTGATGGACCTGGAGCATAATGCTGCACACAGGCTGGGGCTTTGTGCTGCAGCCCGGGCAGCACATGGGGCCACAGCTCTCCTGTGTGCAGAACTGCTAGCGTACCAAACTCGTTTCTCACTGATTTGTAGATCAGGGAAATCTATGGGTCATAAAACCCAGCAATTTCTATCCAAACAGAAAGTGCAAAGGGTGCAAGATGAGCACTTGCACAAATACATTGGATAGCATTGCTGGAAAAGAGGATTCACAACATTTTAAATCCTTGGTGACACCCACTTTGCAAATAATTTAACAGCCAGTCCTATTTTTTCCAAAACCAGCTCACATTCTCTCAGAGATATGTGTGCCCTGAGAGCCTGGGCTTGCTGTAGTTCCAGGAGCTCCATCATCAAAGAAGTGACTTTCGCCCTTTCCTGTCCACTTCAGGAGGCTCATAGGATTTACTGCCTTAAATCCCACACACCAGGCTCACACCTTCAGCAGCTTCCCTGCCCAACAGTGCTGCTATGTTTTGCTCCATCCAGCCTGGGACCTTGAGGTGAGAGCAGCTTCTCCTCACAGGCAGACTCTTCAGCATCTTGGAAAAGAAACTTTTCAGCTACACTTAGCATTTCTGACCTCAGTGTTGGCTGCTGCCCAGCCTGCTGAAATGGTTTGTACCATTGGCAGTGGGAAAGCTTTTATATAAGGGAACATGAATCATTTTCAAAAGTGCTTTAGCTGTCATAAAGCGTCTTGATGGGTAACATTTAATCTAAACAGAAATTCCCAAGTGCCTATGTCAATTATATGGGTTGTTTTTCTTAAATATTGAAAGTTAGAGTGTTCATTTTTATTAACATTTTATTACTTTATACCAGTATGAGAGAACATTTTCTGTTAAACTTAGCTCGTATTTGTCATTTGTCAACTTTCAGGGTTTTATGTGAGATTCAGAACTCCCCTTCCACCTACAGAGCTGAGGCTGCAGGCAGCAATGCCCATGGTGTGCCCAAGCCTGAAAAGCTGCCTGAGGTCCAGGAAATCTGGAGTTAAAGCTGACTTACTTCTATTACTTTAAATGCATTTAAACGGGTGGTAGGTGTGCCCAGAGATCTGTAGCTAATCCACTTCTGCATTTCTAAGGTCCTGTCCACAAAAGTGAGTAATTGAAGTTTGAAGTAGGCAGTGGGTGACCATCAGCCCTCGTTTAGGTAGGGAGAAGGGGCTGGTGGAGCTGAGCCCCAGGCAGGAGAACATCCAAGGAGAAGGACAGGGTTACAGGTCAAAAAGTGTTGTCACTAAAGTAGTCTGCTATTGCAAATACAAGCAGATTATAATTCTGACTGAAAACCAAACCTTTTTGCTTTAGGGAGATGAAAAGCAATTCCCAGGTTATTACGTGAATAAAATCAGATCAACAACTTGATTTTTGTGGAAGTTCACCATGTGCACAGTAAGATAGCTGGGGAAACATACCTTCAAAGGCAGGACCATAAATTGATGCACCTTCATCTCCCTTTCCAGTTATGGTATCTGCAGGACAGATAAAAGCAATCATCAGAGACCATGGTTATCACAGGCATTTATCACAGGGCTGTCAGTGAGCAGCTCAGCCGAGGTCAGAGACGTGGGTTGCACATCAGCCTGGGGGAACAACCACTTCCGTCTGTGTTTCACTACTGACATTTTGACAGACCTTTGGGAAGAGCCCTGCTTCCATTCCTGGTGATGGTCTCTCTGTGAACTGTTTCATGCAGTGTGTTTAATTGCTGCTCCTCTGAGAAGGTGCAGCATCTCCTGCTGGGAGAGCTCTGGCAGTGGCAGCGCTCAGCCAAGGAAGGAGTGCCCCGAAGAAAGACGTCTGTCAGAGGGAGTAGGGTTAGAAGAAAGAAGGATGAAAATGCAGCTGTGATTTTGTGGTGAATTAAGGCCACTAACTTGTCTAAGAAAGGAGAATTGCTAAGGTTGAAATTCCTATTCAACTGAATGAGTGAGGCACTAAGGAAACTTGATGTATCTATTTCTATATTTTTTAAAAATAAATCTGGTTCTGCTACATTGTTTAGACATTGTCACATTGTCATTAGTCCTCTACAGTAGCAAGCTTGTAATTTTAGATTGCTTTTGTGGACAGCATAGGTATCTGCACAGTTATTCATGGAAAGCAGGAGGTGCATCTTCAAAGTGTAAACCTGAAATGTATTTACGCACTCACATTTGGAGCAAGGCAAACACAGATAAGAAGAATGGGTAGGTAAGATGTATGATAGACCAAAAGGGAGTAACAAAGGAACTGCCTTCTGATATGCCTTGCTATCTTGACTTCCCTGGGGATGTCAGGTGGGCAGGCTGCGTGACCCATCATTTGTGGTGCCTTTTTCCTTGGTGCCACACTCCAGGCATAGCACTGTCTTCAGACAACTCACCAGCACACTTGCAAGGGCTCTGGCACTTGACTAAATGCCTTCATAAATGAGTCTCTTTATAAAACATATAATATACTTCCCTATGGATATTTTTAGTTTTTTCATGTTTCCAATTAATTTCTTAATTGCTTACCAACCAGCTTAATGGAAAAGAGTTTTAACGTTTTCAGTTAGTTTTCCTAAATTCTTTTGGAAATATCCTGGATAATCAAAAGAATAAATTACCCAAACTTTTCCTATATTTAGAAAATGAGATGTGATAAGAGAAAATGTTTTCGGGTTTTATAATACAGACAGACAGACATACACACACAGACACACACATATATATATTTATCTGAATTAAGACATTAGCATTGTCCTGGAGTTCAGTTATGTTTCCATGGATGAAGACTGCTATTCATGCAGATCACATCACCACCCCAGCCTCTTGCCTTGTGCTGTAACTTGGTTTTACTCAAGAAACCCACCAACCCCTTGGATCCACTTGTTTTTCACTGGGCATCACAGAGTCTTCACTCCTCCACAGAGCCCTAAAATTCTCACAGGTTCTGGGACACGCATCTGAAAAGGGCTGCAAAAGTGAGAGGAGGAAAACATGTGTGAAATTCCTAGCTGACAACATGTGAAATTCCTATCTGAAGTCCGCTGGCCAGATTTCTGTCCCCCCTCCTTTGGCCAGTGTAACCACAGCACTGAGAGGACTTGTTCCTCACTTTTACTCTTCTCTTCTGTAGTGTAGTTGAAAGAGCAGCCTCCTCAATGGCCATCCCCAGGTACACAAACACTGTTTAAAGCAGAAAACCAAAATGCAGTGAGGGAAAGGCCAGCTGTCTGTGCTGCACTCCCTCCCTAAAGCAGGCCAGTGGGAATGGTCTCAGAAAATGTCTGCAGGATTTTCAAGGCACAACAGCATCCCCACTCTTTTGTTTAAATAAAAAATCAAGGATGTTTTACTTCATTCTGGGCAGAAATAATCCTAAGAGTGTGCTAAAGCAAACTACTGAGCAGGGCTTGTTTCTTTATCATGCATTTATTTACATGCTTCTTGCAGCTGGTACAATACAGGCAGGAATACATGAATCCACAGGAATATTGGTCACCCTGCCAAAATAGACATTTCTTGCTTTCCCAGCCAGACGGCTATTTTGCACCTCACACCACCACAGCATTTCAGGGTCTTTTGGACGGGAAAGGAGGGATTTGACAGTTGGGCTTTTGGTACCCAGGAATAAGGGTACCCAAGAATTTTGATACCCAAGGACTTGTTTGGGATTTTGGAACCCAGGAATAAGGGTACCCAAGAATTTTGATACCCAAGGACTTGTTTGGGATTTTGGAGCAGCACAGTTGCAGCATGGTCAGCACAGCTGCACTTGTGTCTGAAGCAGTCAGTGCATGCCAGGCGTCTGGGCTAGTGTTTGTCCCTGCCTGGCTGCCGAGAGCCATGGAGACTCTGCCATCCTTGATAGGGGATTGTCCCCATCAGCCTCTCCAGCTTCAGCTCCAGCCCTGACATCAAAGGGCAGAAAAACAAGAAAAATGCCACAGCTGTCTGTGCTCACTCTTCTTCCTCCCCATGGTATCTGCCCTTTCTTCAAACAACCTCTCCAGCTCCTTGCAGACCTTATGCTCATGTAAAGCAGTGTTACTTTTCTGGGTTTTTCAGGTATTTGCTGTAGAAATCCTCAGCAATTGCTTGATAAAGTGCCTTGGGCTTGAAGTCATGATAGTCCCGCTCATGGTAAGGCCACTTGAGCAGCTCCTTCTCATCCCCCAGCACTTGGCCATCAATGAGGCACATCACCAAGGAGGCATGGGCCCACATCTCACCTCTCAGTTCCTGCATTTCAGAGGGACAGCAAAGCCTCCAGGGATGAATTACATACTTCATGAAGAAACAATCATAATATCCACCACAGGTGAAGTGGCCTGTGGTATTTTTATGCGTTTCCTACTTCTAAA
Organism: Origma solitaria; assembly: GCA_013397895.1. Lineage (NCBI taxonomy): Eukaryota > Metazoa > Chordata > Aves > Passeriformes > Acanthizidae > Origma > Origma solitaria. The sequence goes on from VZRL01003809.1 coordinate 9,868, forward strand.
CCCACAAATCCTGCCAACTGGAATGGACTGGCCAGCAGCTTTTGGCGAGGTGTGCCCTGAAGGTCTGGATCCTGCTGCTTGCGAAATCATCATGCCAAAAGAAACGCGAACGTGACAAGTGACCCTGTTTATCTCGTGGTCCCTGTTGCTATCCCTGTTGGGATGGTGTCTGGAATGAAAAGGAAGAAAGCCGAGAGGCACCAAGCCCTGCAGCTGCTGGCTTGGCTGCCCTTAGGGCTGCTGATACATGGCAGAGCCTCATCAGCTGTAAATAATGCTGGGGAATGAGCCTGGCAGACGAACTCATACAGGCCAGGAGGGCAGAAATTTCAGCATTGTGCACCCTGAGGTGGGCTGCCTGTTGTGCCTCTGCCACACAGCCGAGTTTCCCAGGGAAAGCCTGCAAAACCCCGCGAGGTTTGCAGCTTCTTGCTTTCTCATTTGCACTGCTAGAGCTGCGTTAAGGGACTTGACATAAGATGCTGAGCTGTGATGTGTGTGACATCTTGTACAGCACTGCACTGGCATTTCTTGGAGGTGTAGGAACAAGGAGGTGAGGATGATGCAGTGCAGACCCCTGCCCTGAGCAGCACCAAGCCAAGAGTCCATAAAGCCTCGGTGCTGGTGCCTGCACCTGGCAGCACCAAAGAAAAGCAGAAACATGAAATTTGGAATATTTTCTTCCCAAGAGCTGATGCCGAGTGCAGGCATTCCTCTGCTCATTTGCTTCAAGCCCACACCACTCCCTGCTGTTTCCAAAGTGGTGCTGGGCTGAAGCCCAGGGGCTACCTCTGCCATGAACTTGGCCACATGGAAAAGCAGGTGCTGGGGCAGCCCCACCACCATCGCTGCCCCAGGCACACACTGCCGGCCCGTGGCAGTCTGGCCACCACGAGTGTGAGTCTGGCAACAGGTCCCAGCTCCATGGCAGCATGAGACACCAGCCCGTACCCTACCCTGCATCTCTAAGCACTTCCCAAGCCTGGTGTAAGCAGTTTTAGACCCTGTTGGACGTTAGAAAATGCTCCAATTTCTGTTTTCCCCTGAAGGAAGGAGGTTACATAGAAAGTGTCTGGCAGAGCAGAGGACTGAAGCCAGCTCTTTCCAGAGCTCTTGATGGATGCTGTCAGTACCACTTAAAAGAAGGGATGAAGAGCCTCTTGCTAATAGCAAAAGCCCAGCAAAAAGCGGTGAGTAAAAGCAAACATGAGAGAACTGCTTCCCCACTATACTCCCAGCCTCCACTGAGCCTCCGCTGAAGGATTTCCTGGTATCTCTGTGTTTAATTCCTCCTGGCAGCTCTTTTTCATTTGAACTTCTTTGCTTTTCAGGCAAACGTAAAAATCTGGCATCCACAAATTTCTGTGGCAAAGAGATTTACAGCTTAATTACACCCTGTGTGAAATGTGTGTCTCCTTTTGACGCAAAAAACTCCTACCCACAGCTGTATTTGCTGGGCGCTGCTGAGACATCATTCCCGCCGGCAGCGCATGGACGGAGCAGTTCCAGAGGGGTCGCGGCTCCCGCAGCAAAGCTTTGTGCCACCGTGGCAGCTTTGGTCTCTTTCGGCTCATGCAGCATGTGCAAAAGCTGCTTTGTGGGAGAGCTGCAGGTTCAGCTCGGGCTTCTGTCAGCACGGCTGGGTCAGGCCACTTTTCATCTCTGAGCGCAGTGAATTTTAGGAGCCACTGGTGTTAGAAGTGGCAAAACTGAATTTTTGTGTAATTTAAAAAAAAATTATGTAATTTTCGTGATGTCATGGCGCAACAGAACAATTGTCATGTCCCCAGGGAAAATATGTCTTTGTTGTATTAAAATCCTATTGCAGATGAGAAAGTTGTGATTTTCATGCAGAACAAATCTATGTTAAATTAAAAAACCTTAAACCAATTGATTCCTCATCTTAATAACAATGTGCATTTCCCCCCCCAGCTGTATATCCAACTGGCTTTATAAAGCCATACATTTTTACATAACCACAGAGTCAGAACTAAAAATCCTATAGCCTCTTAGCTAAATGTTGCTAAATTACACATGTCTATAAAAAAACGCAGACTGAGAAAGAAATCACAGGCTGCAGACAGGCCTCCTCCAGGTAGCCCTGAGGTCTCTGGTCTGGTTCAGTGGTAGTTTCCTACAGTGAATCATTAGGGCAATGCTTTTTTGAGAGTTTTGTTGTGAAATGCAGCAATGCTGGATTTAAAGAGCTCCATCCTCTCAATATCAGACTGTGAAGATGATCAGATTCTCAAGGTTTAGCTACCACAGATGCTCCCTTGCCTGAAAGATCATTCACAAGATGTTATAATTTCATGTGATGATGTTCTGCTGAAAAATGCAGGAAAATGAGGCAGACAAAACAGTTTGGACAAGGAGACATGTTAGAATGGTAAGACAAGACAGTTTTAATTCACAGCCAGGTCCTGGGTGGCAGCAGATGAGCTGAAGTGTGACAGTAGGTAACTGCAAGCAGCATGTGCAACTGCAGGGATGTTTTGTGGGCTGTGACTCAGTGAGGCAAAGGAAAGCCCTTTCCTTCCCCCTCCCGAAGGTCGGTAGCATGGCTGCCGGAGCCTCTGTAGGCTGTAAGCTAAGCAGAATCTAATTTTGGTAGCCAGACCATATGGCTTCTGCTATAGCCAAAAAAAGTCTCTAGCAGCCTTATGTAAAGTCCAGAGGAGAAGCAGCTTGAGTCAGATATAAAATCAGTAAAGCTTCAGAAAATATTATCTTGGTTATCTATTTTTCCCCTACATCCATATTTTTAGCTTGATACAGATTAATACAACTGAAGTTTATTGGGCCTTTTGAAACATCTCTTTTCTCTTTTTTGCACCACAACACTTCAGGATTATACCCAGAGTAATCCACTACAAATTATTTTTAAAAAATCCTGAGATGGATGTCTGCATTTTGTCATTGTGCTTAAATTTATACACAAATTCTGTTCTTGAAATTTAATTCTGCACATACATAGGACTGCCTCCTGTTAATCCTTTCTCTTTGAAAAAAAAAATTTTTTTTTTTTTAGTTTTTAGTTTTAATTGATAATTTCTAGACATTCTTACTGTCATTGTGGGCAAGAAAGGGAATTGACTATAAATGTACTGGTAATAGTCAACAGACAGTCAAAGGCAAAAAGTAAAGCAAAGATTAGCCTAACAAACATAAGTGGTTTGCTCAACAGGACTATTTTCTGAAAATTTATGTTGGGTGTTTTTTTATAAAAAGAGCATGCCAAGAACCACCAATTACTTGTTGTCTCACTCTACTCTGGCTTTTGTTTCTCAGCTTCTTTTCTCATCACTTGGCAATTTAGGTATGTTAAATTCTGTTCAACAGGTTGCCAATTATGAAAATGATATATATTAAAATCCTGAACTGGGTGACTAACATTAATTTCAGACTCTATTAGCTGTTTATGACAGCATAATATTGTTCTGCAAGCCTGTTCATGGTACTCAGATGAGCATAAATATTTTGTGGGTGATAAGAGTTAGATGTGAATTTGCCAGTGCTGTTCTGCTTGCCAGCAGTGGCAGATGTGCTGTGCTGCACTCACTTTGGAGAGGAAAACAATTACCATGAAGGAAAATATGGAAAGCACATGAGGTTGTGCAGTGCTTTTAAACAATGATACTGAAAGCCTTTCAAAGGTTGTGCAGAAATGTTCTTGGAAACTTGGAAGTCCTTTGCAGTATGCACACATACTGACACAAGACCCAAGAATTTTGTTTCTGTGTGCTTCTCAAAGGGTTTTCTTGCTCCAAACCTCTCCACCTGATGCAGCTGCAGCTGTTTCCGTTCCTTTCAGTCCAAAATAGCATCTGAAAAGGACTGAGAAACAGAACAGAAAGCAGACAAAATAAATTAAAAGATTATACATGCACACACACACATACATATACATATATATTTGAGAGAGACCCCCACATGATGGTACTAAAGGAGAGCTGCTAGGGGTCACCCAGAGACATCTTGGTGAAGGGCAAGTAAAATCGCAGAATCCCAAGATGGATCAGGCTGGAAGGGATCACAATGGGTCATCTGGTCCAACCTCCCTGCTCAGGCAGGGCCATCCCAAAGCATGTGGCACAGGACTGTGTCGTCAGTTCTGGAATATCTCCAGTGAGGGAGTCTCCACAGCTTCTCTGGGCAATGTCTTCTAGTACTCGGTCATTCATACAGGAAAGAAGTTTTTCCTCATGTCAGAAAAATTTGCAGGACAGGGTAGGAAGTTTGCTAACTAAAGTAAAACTCTGCTTCCTGCTATTCCTAAGATACTTTCAATTAGGCAGGATTAAAATATTAGCCAGAAATGAGCAGTAAGCATACTGCAGTGAGATGCTGAGAATACGCCTGGATGGGTTTTTCCATCTGGAAAAATTGCTTGGGACAGGTATGATTAGTAATCCCTCTGTTGTGGAAAACCGCTTATTGTTACCTTGTTTTACAGAGGATCTGAAAAGGGATAGAACATAGAGAACTGTTGTAGGTCATGCGAGTGCAACTCTGCAAGAAACAGACTCTTCAATTAGTCTCTAATGAATAAAAAGATAAAAGACATCCTGAAATCGTAGCTCTGGAGAGTATGGCTTTGCTTCTTCTCTGCCCTTGGAGAGAACCTGCAGTGCGGAAGGACTGGGAAAAAGCCTGCATAGATGCACTTCTGCCCATGTGGAGATAAGTGTACCCAGGGAGCAGCCTTGCCTGCTCCCACACTCCGGGGCACGCCTGCTTTGCAAACTGGCCTCCTCCCAGCCACTCCCAACGCAGAGTCGGTTTCTCCTGGATAAGGATACTTACGCAGGATACTGTCAGAGACAGGCTGCTGCAGAGTTGGAAGACGTGGGCAGACAGGAAACGTACCAGGTTGCTGCACTCACACAGGCACTGGGTTGGTTGGTGATCAGGAATTAATCCATTAATAGCTTTCAGTTGAGGTGAAGAGGGAAAAGACTGAAAAAACCCACACCCAAGCACACCAGGATAGGTATTAGCAAACACCAACCATGACCTTCATCATGATGACTAACCACCTATGATAGTAAAACGAGTCTCACAGAGATGCAAGCGAAACTCTTTCCTTGACAACTGGCAAGACCAATGCCAGGCTCAATAGCCCTAATTTTAACCTGTGATTAGGCATTCAGTTGGAAAGAGTTTGTGATGAGGTAGTCGTGTCCTTTTCCTCCTAGGTGCTAAGAGGAAACTGCTGTACAACCCCTATAAGTGCTTTTTTTAGTCCCCCTGAGCAGAAGAGAGATCATAAATCAAGTATTAAACAAACTCTTGAAAAGCTACACCTGATGGGATGAATCTTTTCCTACTGGCAGGATAATTTGCTTTCACAGCCCAAATGAAATAAATGCTCTAATCTTCATCTATTGAAAAACAAGATGCTGGACTGGAAGGCCAAGTAGGGGAAATGCACACACAATTGGCAAATACAGGCTCCAGAGTGTGTTTGCTCCACCTCTCGGGGATTTGTTTCAACTTGCACCTGGAGAACCAATCAGAATCTTCAGAAAAAGACAAAATCTGATAAACTTGCATTTGGAAAAAGAAAAAAAAAATCCTATTAGACTTCAACGACACAGGGTAACTTACAAATGGAGCAGAGGAAACACACAAGGGTGTTAAATGCTCACAAAACCAGATCTTTCTGTAGTCCTCTTACTGCCCTGCATTTATGTCTAAAACCTTAATCTCATTTTAACATAGTAAGCAGCGAGACGGATTTGCTAGGATTAGTCTATGTGAGAAAAAGAGAAGTTAAGGTGTTTACTGGCTAAGGAGCAAAGATATTCAGAGAGCTGTTCTGAAACGTAGTTTCTAAGGGATGCATTTTTTTCCTAAATAGTTCTTAGCGGCAGCTGGACTGAAAAACAAAGCTGAAGGGGTTTCCTTTCAAATTCAAAGCAATCCTAGACTTCAGCTGTAGCCTTAAAAATGCACATACAGAAAATGGATTCAATTTCATCTTTTAACAGAAATGCATTCACTAGAAAGGAAGCAAATGGTGTCCAAAAAGCAACATTTGTGATATGAGAAGCCACGCCAGCCTCTTGAGTGCAAGCTACAATATGTGCTGACAGCTTAAGCAATGCGGGGTGCAAGATTAGTCATTGCCACGCTATTCACAGCAGCTCATTTCTTCACTGGTAATTTGCAGAAAACCATAACAGAATTCCAAACACAAAACTTCACGTTTTCTAGTTACAGGGAAAGCATTGAGAAATCACTAAGTGACAGTGTCTCATGTAACTGCAGCATGGAATTGAATCCTGCAAGGATAACTGCAAAATGGCCAAAATGAAGTTCAAAAATGAAAGAAAGTATTGAAGAGTTATGTTACTGGTAGCCTTAGAATTTAGCTTGTAACCCGTTTTTAAGCATTTCAGGATTTGTAAATATATGGCAGAGAATGAATTCAGTGCAAGTTCCTGTAAACTTCTGACCAGACAGTAGTCTGGCTGTACTGCACAGTGTTTTAGATAAAAGCAGAAGTTTTAGGATGAAAGTGCCAGAATATTTCCTGTAAGCTTATACAATTAATCAGCAAGATTGTCCTAAGGGTTGAAACAGGCTTTACTGTATTTATGTACTCTTACAGCATCAAGACTTCAAGCTTCTCAGGCAGAACTGCAGAATATGCTAGTTCCTTTTGGTGGCAGGAAGTACGTAAATTTTATTTCTCCATTCTGAAAGGTGAAAAGCCTAAACAGAGCTTTGCTGTGGGATGGCTTGTAGCTTTTTGGGTTTGTTTTTATTTTTGCATTTATTTATTCCCACTGTCCCTATTGATTTATCCCCACCCTTATCATGATCCATTTATATAAAAGTGATTCAGTACTTTGAAGAAATAGAGATACTTAGCCAAACTTCTGCAGCATGCAGTCAGGAGTGGGCCAAGCAGTCTGGACTTGGAACAAGGGATATTATAAAAAATGTGGATAATTTTGCTTTTAAATTGACCACATTTTTTAGATTTTTCATTTGTTATAACATAAAATGTCAGTGTAAATCACAAGTATGACATTTTAAAGCTGTGACAATTGAGCATGTTCCTTTAAGTAACACTGGCATTTTATCTCGATTTTGACACACCATTCCAACCATGCAAGGTGTTAGCAGTAGTCAAACCTGGAAACACAAAACATGTATTTTGGCAAGGCATTTTATTACGATGTCAAATCTCTTTTGTTAGCAGTCAGTCATTGAAAACAATCTATATACATCTAATTTAGTAAAAAAAAATAGTTGTACAACTTTAAGTGATGTGCCCCATTTATGTAACTCGTTATGCTCTGAAGTGGTGCTCGTCATTGTTTAAATCCTCACATAAACAATTACCAGTCTTAACGTATATTAAAGTAAGATTACATTCTTCTCTCCAAAGTACAAAAAATAACCCTTTAAATATACAGTGGCTCCTAAGCTTTGACAGAATCCTGTCAGGAAGAGAGTTCTGCACTTCAATAGACAGTGCCTTCAACATCAAGAGCTCTTCAAAGTGCTTGGCAGAGTGTGTGAACACTGTCCCCACTTACTAGATGATGAAATAAGGCACAGAGGTCAACGACCTTGCCCACAGTCACATAGAGAGTGAGTGGTAGAATGAACAGAGCAGAATTTGGGGGTTTCAGTTCTCCAGTGTAACCACCACATCTCAGAGCCACTTTTCAAGTGCAATGGCTTAAACATTTCTGAGAAGCAATTGTACAGCACACAGTAAACAGAAGGGAAGATTCAGGGCCAGTTAAAGGCTGCAACAGTTTCAACCCAAACCAAACAAATTTGGTAGTCAGTAACTCATAATGCACTTCAGGGAATGATTACATAGAGAATTATACATTAACCTGCAGAGAGAAAGCTCATTAAACATAAGACATATGGTGTTAGCTTTGCAAAAAGTCCTGGTTGTCTTAAGCTTGACAGGAGCTCAGGTAATGTTAAGTTTGTCAGAGAAGCGGTACTTTCTGATCAGCAAATGTCTTAAACATTGTCCTCCTACCAGCAAGGTGCACTTCTCTGGAGAGTCACACAGAAATGCAAAGAAGGGCTACATATCTCCTCAGTAGGCAGAGGCACATATGAGGCACAAAAACCCACATTAATTGCTTGTGAGGTATGGACTAAGTGGTAAAGAAATACCAATCCAAAAAACCAAAATAGTCTAAAATAAATAAGGTTAAGAAAACTTAGTCACCCATCCAAAATCACCAAGAAATGCATCTTCAGATAGCTTATCTTGCAAAAAAAAAAAAGTGTGACACATGTCACATGTCCTGCTTGGATGAGAAGCGTTCTCTGGCCTAGCCCTCTGCTGACAAACAAGCATTTCAGAAAGCCTGTCCTTGGATAGGATGCTCATGAGATGACTCATTTACTGACAGAGACTGCTGATGGGATTCAGAAACATGTACACTTTGATTGTGTTCTTCACTGACTTGATGGGAAGGAACTGTGTCTTGGCTAGACTGAGACTGCTGACTTGATTCCTGAGCCAGCTGCACGTGCTGAGCTGGATGTGAAGGTCCCGCTAAGTGGATTTGTTCATTTTGTCCTTGATGAGCATGGAGATGTTCTAGTGCTTCCTTGGAAAGGGTGATGACATGCATTTGTTCAGGCTGGGCAGCAGCCTCTATTTGGTTTGCAATCATATTGATACTTTGGATTTGTTCTGCTTGCTCCTGCTGAGCTGAAAGCAACAAATTTTGCAGCTGCTGCGGTGGCTGCGCAAGCAGTGCGAGGTTCGCAGCCTGCTCTGTTGTCATGCTGGGGGCATTTTCTGCAGTCACAATACTAATGCCTTGATTGTGGCTGGGCATGAAGTTGATGTTGTGTACTGCATCCGTAACCAGCAGCTGAATTTCCTGCCCTCCGGAGGTGGCAAGCTGGTACTGCTGCAGCTGGAGAATGTTTCTCACTTCTTCTGGGTGAGCATTGGTGCTCGGGGCAGCGCTGGCTTCCTGAAACTGCTTTTCTTTGCTGTGAATTTTCAAATGGGATTTCAAGTTGTCCAGACGAGCAAACTGCAAACTACATTCTGGGCAGGAGAAAGGCTTTTTGCCTGTGTGTAAGATACAGTGTCTTCTCTTAGCACTGGAATCAGAGAAGGATTTTCCACATATACCACAAGAATATGGCTTTTCTCCTCTGCAAAAGGAGAAAATTTGATCTCATTAAAATATTCACTTTGACAATGCTGCTTTCTTAAACTTATTCTGTAATAAAATACTTAAATGATTACTTTGTTTTTCTAAATTTTAAGTACTTAAAGGGTACTATCATTAAAAACATCCTATTTGACCTCCTGATTATTTCCATTTGACTTCATAAACTGTACAGTTAGTATATACTCTAGAGCTACAGAGATAACTGCCTTCCTCTCATAAAACCAGAGGTACAAGCTCTGTGCTGCTAGACTTTGACAAGAATGCAACAACTTACTTTGCACAATTCTAAGCACTGACCATTTTAAGAACATTTATTAACAGTGTGGGCTTTAAAACAAAAGGAAGTGTCCAAATCCTAACTTGCTGCCTGTGTCAAAAGGACAAGAAATGTTACTGGAAATGTTTTCTTACACAACAGTTCTCCAGTGATTTAAAATCTAACGTGCTTTTACGCAATGCATCACACTGACAATGGTAAAAGACAATCAATGCTATTAAAGAGACGTGAGAGATCACGGGGCAATGGGACAATGCTCCAATAACCTGGATACACCATGGCTACTGTTCGGCTGTCAAACAAAAATTCCCAGTAAAATTTTCACAAAAATAATATAGTAGTAAGTACACTGTCATTGAATAGACACAAAGCACCAAAGAAGACTCTTATAATGTCTTGGCAGTATTTAGCACTTCAGTACTTTCCACTACCAAATTTTTCTTTACACAGATTAAGCAAAAATGTTAAGTTTTTAACAATCATTCAAAACACAAAGAAGTCCTGACCATTCTATAATTGAACAAGCACTACATTCAGGTTATAAAATTAGAAGTTACATTTTTAAAGAATGTAATGAAAATTAGACATATTTTACCTGTGAATTCTAATGTGAGTCTGAAGTGAACTTTTAGCTGTAAATGATTTGCCACAAATCTCGCAAGTGAAGGGTTTCTCACCTATAAAAAAGAAAAGTGACTTTGCTTTATAATAGCACTTTTCATCAGTATATTGAAAAGCATTTTGTATTTTCCCATACACAGTATCAAGTGTACACTGTCAGCTCCTCATGCTTCTCCCATGGGTCAGCACAGATATCCAAAACTGAATTCACTAGTCAAAATGAGGGCATAGCATAGCATTTTAAATGTACACCTCTGGCATTTCTCCCCTTTGAATATGAAGAATTAGGTGATCCAAGCCCCCAAAGCAACAAAAAGCTGTACCTGTGACACAGATGCAGGTGTTCCACATGGAACAGAAATGTTTTGAAAAAGGCTGTCCCTGAAACCATAGGCATTAATGCCAGGTTCACGTGCAGCACCATGCAGATGAGTAAGCCCAAACTTCCAAAGCTGGAAAATGAATCCATTACCTTAACAACTTGCCTGGCTTTCTATGAGGTTCCATCACACTAGGCCTATGATATTCTGGGAACACCAGTTAGAAAAAAATTAAATTATGGTGAGTTAAATAAAATGTGAGTTTGTTTGGGGATTTTTTGTTTATTTGTTGGGGGGGTAGTTTAGTGCATTTGGAATTCTGATGTCTAATTGAGTAGAAGCAGAGAGGCCAAATTAAACTATAAGAAGGTTCACAACAAAAAGATACTACCCAATCAAAGCAAATCCTAATTCACACCATAACAAATCCTTGTTGCATTGAGGTCCTATAAGACACCAGACACGAGAATCCAGATCACCACTGTGGTAATTCACACCATCAAAGCACACCAAACCCACAGATTGGGCCGCAGCCAGTTTCCAAGGAAGCTTCACATTTAGCATAGAACTGCAATGCTTACCAGCTTTCATGTGGCTTTGGAGGGCATGGATAAAGGATGAGAGAACAAGAAACATTTGTCAGAAGGGACCTCTGGTCATCCAGTCCCAGCCTGCTACTGAAAACAGGAGTAACTTCCCAAGCAGACCAAATTACTTAGACACAGTGTTACCAAACTGCTGCCAAAGGAGAACAGTTGTATCAGTGTTAACACCTGTCTTCCAAAAGCCTTGAATTTTAGTTTGCTTTTGAGATGGGACATATCAATTATTGTTTCTACATAATTAATACTGGTATCTCACCAATCTTTTCTGGAAGCAAAATAGATTACAATCCAGTTTCTGCTAAAACTCAGCTTAGTTCATATACTTTTTCAACTTACCTTGCTAGTAAGCTTCCTCTTCACATTTCCCACAACAAACTCATTTACCACTACATTTAGAGAGCTGTATCAGCTCCAGATACAAAACTGGTGTGCGTCAACATTGTGTTGTCCTCGGTACAAAATGGTGTAAGTATCACAGGCTAACACTATTCTGGATAACCCAAAACTCCCAGAAGCACGAGTTTTGACCTCAGTATATCTCAGAAAATTTAAAGCTGTGTTAATCTTCACGGAGAAAAGAGGAGGAAATGAACGAGATAAAGTATGCTCTAGATTGAGTTATGTATTACAATTGCAAGCAACATGCTTAAGAACAATTTGATTCTGTGAGGAAATAATTGCTACTGTTTTTAGTTATTTTAAAAGACAAAATTATTCACACATCACCTTATGGACTTACTCTTCAAAGGAAAATATTTTACAGAGTTTATGCCTTGTTATTATGAGAGGATAGATCAACATTTTTATCTCTGTTATCCAGTGATTCATTACCAGCTTGTCCTCTAAATCTCTTAAAACACCCTCTGACGCACTTACATTAAATCATCCCTCCCAGCCCATCTCCTCTCAACATCTGGTTTATTACAGCGCAGTAAAAAGGTAAATGGAAATAATTATTTTTCTGTTCACAGCACTTTTCATAAGCACCCATCCGTCACAGACAGAAGTGCCTGACTCATTTAGGGGACACACTTCTGTTACTAGTCAGCTCACTGCAAGCCTGATACATGCTGGATACAGCTCTCCTGACAAACTGAATTCCCAGTCCAGGATTCTATCACAGGAAAACTAACTGGCATATTCTGCAGTGGGCTTTATAAAACTGGGGGGAAAAGCCCTCTTCCTGTAACAGGCACTGCTCTGTGCTGCTGTAACACAAGCTTTTTTGTGCTCCTGCATTCTTGATGTCAAATCTCTTCATTAGCAACAGAGGCATCATTACGTACAAGTAGAGCAGAAGTTCATTCCATAGAGACAAGTGTAATTTGCCTAACATTCTTTTGTCCATGAAACTTCAAGAAAAAACAAACCACAAACCCCACAAAACCCAAGGCACAACATTACCTGTATGTGTTCTTAGATGTTTCTTTAGCTGAGCTGCATCCATGAATTTGCGACGACACTGGTTACATTCCGGCAGTGAACGGCCTTGTCGCAATAATAAAAAAAGTGTCAGTGCATAAGTGATTCCCTGTATCTCTTCAGTGATCTTTGTTAAAGCACTTTCCTGTAAAATAACCACTTTGATATAATATAGAGATAAAACAAAAGGTGATTCACTGCCTCCTCCCTAACTGTCACACTCCTATTTCTCTATTCAATATTACCACAGGAAAAGAGGGGACTGACACCTGCTCCTGCCCAAAAACACCTTCTCTTGAAGCTTTGTAAATTCTAATTTTCTCCACCACTCCCTGTGTGCACATATTCCTAAAGCCTGTTTGCCATTACTAGTCCAAAGTAGTGGGCAACTATAATGCAATTTCACACCAGGCAGCAGACACAATTGTTTATACAATTCCTAGCTTCTATGTAGCATAGACAGCAGGGCTAAAATACTCGAGCTGTATATCAAATACAGCATAACTAATTTTTAATCATCTTAAGAGCCCTTCTCAATTAACTATTTTTCTACACATTCCATTTACTATACATAATTTTGTCTATTTCATCCTATCCACTGTTACATCAAGATAGGACACATCAAGTTAGCAGAGACTAAATACAACACTGAGGAAGAACTTTCAGCCTAAGTCAATCTTTAGGAAGACAAATCAGCATGGACTGTAAGCCAGGTCCTCAACCCAAACTTGTTATACCTGTGTGTACTCGATAGTGGCTCTTGAGCTGTCTCTTTTGGCTGAAGTATTTCCCACACTGATCACACGTAAAAGCTTTCTGCCCTGTAGAGAAAATCACTTATTACAACATCAGCCACGTCCAAAGCAAGTGTAAGGAAATAAATAAAATACACAAGCCAGCACAAACAAGACAGAGCAAAGGTACCTTTTCTTTTCAGAAAGGCGAATTCTAGGAGCAGAGAGCTACATTTGCTTTGAAGTATTTACCTGAATGTAGGCTCATATGCTCCAGAAGAGAATGCTTTGTTGTCAGAGCCTTGCTGCAGACAGTGCATGCGTACGGCCGTTCCCCAGTGTGCATCCGCTCATGGACTTGAAGAGAATGCTTCTGGGAAAAGCCTTTGCCACACTCACTGCACTTAAAAGGGCGCTCTCCTGAAAGCAAAAGATGACATTTTTAGGTATAGATGCCTCATTTCTCACTAGATGTTCTAAGCTGATAGTGAGATGCACCGCAATATTGTACCTGCTGAAAAAATTTAGTGGTAAGTGGTAAAGAGTGATTAGTGGTAAAGAGACAAGCTTCACATAGGAATAAAATAATTCTTTAACTATTGCCATATAATTCAGTGCTTAAACAGTGAAATCATTAACTAAACTGCAATCAAGGTGAGACATAAAGGTTCTGAGATCTGCTGACAAGAATAAAACAGCAAACACAGGAAACACACTGTAATTTGTATCAACACGCTATTTTGGATAGTTCTTGCTGAAGCCAACAGCCAACATTTCAACAGTCACTTGCATTTGGCAGCATCACTAAACCCTAACCAAAAAGCAGCAGTCTCTGAATGCCTACCTGTATGACTTCGCTGGTGAATAGCCAAGAAGTGATTATACTTAAAAACTTTGCCACAGTCTTTACAGCGAGCTTCAGAACCCGCACGTTTTTTTTTTCCATCAGTTCTCTTTGCCAGTCCTTTCTCATCCTCATCCCCAAGAAGTTTATAATCTTTTAGTTTGATTGATCTCCTTATTCTACGTTTGCTATAACGGCTCTGAGTGCTCTGCATTCCTTCAGATTTGGGATCATAGTTTTCATCTTTCTCAGCTGACAGATCAACAGCAGTCTCCGAGCCACAAGCAGGTTCAGTTTCTTCTTCATCTTTCCTCACTAAAGCCTGTTCACTGGCAACTGTTTCTTCTACTTCAGTGTCCTTTTTCATAAAGTTTTGCTTATTTTGCATGGAGATGTTCTCTCTCAGCTGCCCATCGTCAGCAGAATTTGCTCCTGATTCTTCTTCTTCTTCTTGGACAACCTTGATTTTCCTCGGTCGTCCCCTTTTTCGCTTTGGTGGATCATCATTTTTCTTGTCACTTGCAACAACAGAGGCTCCACTGTCAGCTGGAGCTGGCAATGCACTGCCTGGGCTGCGGCTTTCCAGGTAGTCTGTACAGGCCCATACCAAGTCAGTCACTTTCAGCAGCTGTGCAGTAGCCAGGATTTGTTCTGTGCTTTTCTCACTGGCACAGAGGCAACCAGTGTAGATAAATTCCAGCAAAACTCCAAAAGTGTCTGCAACCATTCCCTCCAACATATAAATTGACTGCCCTATTTCACCCTCATTTACAAACATCATTGAGAAGTATTCACTGCTGGCAGCCAGCAAAGCTTTATGGGCTCTGAATTGCACATTCTCCACTATCAGAGTAATGTCACAAAGAAAATCCTTTTTTCTTTGTTCCTCAAAATTAGCTAGAATGGTATCTTTGTGAGCTTTGGAGTGAATGATGACCAGTTTCTCAGAAGCATCAGTTGTTTTAGCCATTTTAATTATGAATATGGAAGGAGGTGCCTAGAAAAAAAAATAGCTTTAGTGAAGAATTCTTTTAACAGTTGGCATTATAAGACAACAGAGTTCAAGAGTTCCTGAAGTAATTCTGAATCCTCTGAACTTTTGAAAAATCAACACTATTGCTGACACGGAGTTTTTTCAAAAAGTATTTTAAAATCCTATCAAATGGCTACAGATAGTTTCTTGGATCGGAATTACTGCCTATCATTTTTTAATCGCTGATGTACTATGAAATCTGTATTATCTAAAAAAATTGCTATCCCATCTTCGGAAACTAAAACAATCAGACAAAAAGAACTCCTTGTTCACAGCTCCTTAGTAGAGCACTGAGTTTGCACAGCAAGGTTCTGGTTGTAGGCCAGCTACAGAGGTGCCTTCTGTGAGAAGCTGCCAGAAGCTTCCCCCATGTCCTTCAGAGCCCACACCAGCTGGCTCCAAGATGGACCCACCGCTGGCCAAGGCTGAGCCCATCAGCAAATGGTGGTGGTGCCTCCGGGATAACAGATTTAAGAAGGCAGACAGAAACCTGTACAACTGCAGCTAAAGAGATGTGTGAGAATACATAAGAGCAGCAGCCCTGCAGACACCAAGGTCAGTGGAGAAGGACGGGAGGAGGTGCTCCAGGTGCCAGAGCAGAGATTCCCCTGCAGCCCCTGGTGCAGACCATGGTGAGGCAGCTGGGCACCTGCAGCCCATGGTGGAGCACAGACCCACCTGCAGCCCCTGGAGGACCCCACACCAGAGCAGGTGGATGCCTGAAGGAGACTGTGACCATGTGAAAAGCTCACGCTGGAGCAGGCTCCTGCCAGGAACTGTGGTCTTGTGGAGAGAGGAGCCCACACTGACACAGGTTTGCTGGCAGGACTTGGGACCCCATGGAGGACCTACACTGAAGCAGCCTGTTCCTGAAGGACTGCAGCTGTGGACAGGATCCAAGGTGGAGCAGGTGAAAAGTGTGAGGAGTCAAAGGAGCATCAAACACAATGTGCGATGAGCTGACTGCAGCCCCCATTCTCCATCTCCCTGCACTGCTGGGGGAGGAGGCAGAGAAAACTGAGACTAAAGCAGAGCCTGGAAAGAAGGGAGAATTGGGGTGAGCTGTTTAAAGATTTGGGTTTATTTCTCATTATCTGACAGTCATCTCATTGGTAATAAAGTAATTTCCTCAAATCGAGTCTATTTTGCCTGTACTGGAAACCGGTAAGTGATCTCATCTCATCTCTCTCTCTGTCCTTATCTCGACCCATGAGCTTGTATTATATTCTCTGTCCCTTGTTCCCCTGAGGAGGGGAGTGATGGAGTGGCTTTGGTGGGCACCTAGTGTCCAGCCATCATCAACCCACCACACTGGAAAAAAAAAGGTCAACTGCAGTTCAATCACTGCAGAATATTTAGGGACAAGGCTATGACAAATCCTGTAACAAATGATAAAACTTCACTGGTATCAATGTGGCAGGACTTTGTGACTTCTTTTACCCATATCTGTCCTCCTGAAAATTTGTCTTTTGTAAAACTTTACTAAGCTTCAGCCTAAGAGGTAGGCATTACAAGCAGAAAAACAGCAGCGTTTTGAAGGGCTCTGTCTAATACAGGGTTCATTAATTTGACTTGCTTAGCTTTTTTGATAGTAAATTTTCAAAAATTATTAACAAACAAAAAAAAAAATCCAGCAAGCTCAGAAGCTCTACCCAATATTATGGAAAAGATGTGCCCAAAATATCCTATTTAAAAGGCTCAGTTGAGCCAAAGATAAAATCTGTTACCCTAATTTATACAAGTGTCATATTAAATACATATAAATTTGCATATTTGTATTTAGTTACTGCAAGTTTCAATCATCTGAACAAATGCTCCATGAAATAACAGACACTACCTTCACATGATACCTAAATGCTACTGAGATGGTGAAAAAGGGATTGTTTAGCCCTAATCACTTACCAAATAGTTCATAGCAGAGTGAAATTGTTTTATCTGGGAGGTTTTATTTCCGGAGTATGGAAGCCTGATGTTCGTCGCTGGAGCACCTTCAAGCACAGCTGCAGGTGTGACCCAATCTGCCTTATCGTGCATTACAAGAATTCCTGGCAGCTGCTGCCAACTCTGCCTGCAGGCATCCCCTAACATCCACACGTGTTCCACACAAGGTAGTGGGTGCTTTGAGCTCTGATCATATGAAGGACTTCGGTGCCTAACTTAGGTGACAGCATTAGTATTTTGACTGCAAAATCCAAACCACTCGCCTTCCTTAAAAAACCCCTCACCATACTAGAGTGAGGCTGTAGTCAAGCAGAAGGCCCCACGCTGCCGGCCGTGCGTTCAAATACACACTCCCGTCCAGCCGTGGAAGGGCTCAGAAGCTGCCGGGAGCTGACCCTGGGGGCAGCGCATGGCCCGGGGCTGGGCCTCGGACACGGACACGGCCAAGGGCACCGCGCGGGTCGCCGCCCCCCGCGCACCGTGTGAGCCCCGAGCTCGGTTCGGGCCATTCCTCAACGCAAGACCGCTCGTCCCTCGTGGGACAGGGGCAGGGAGCGGGCAGAGTGCCCAGATCCCCCGGCCCCGCTGCCGCCCGCCCTCCCCGGCACTCACCGCTCGCCGCCGGCCCCGCTGCGCCGCCGCACTTCCGGGCCGGGGCTGGCGCCGCGCCTGCGCTGCCGCAAGGAGCGCTACGCGGGCGGGGCTTGGAGCCGCGGAACCACAGAGCATCTTGGCTTGGGAGAGCCGCGCATGCATCATCCGATTACAGCTCCCGGCCCACCACAGGACAGCCCCAAAGATCACACCATGTACCGGAGAGCGTTGTCCAAACGCTTCTTGAACTCTGTCAGATTGGTGCTGTGACCACTTCCCTGGGGAGCCTGTTCCAGTGCCCAGCCACCCTCTGGGTGAAGATCCTTTTTCTAATATCCAACCTAAACCTCCCCTGACACAACTTCAGGGTCCATTCCCTCAGGTCTTGTCACTGGTCACCACAGAAAAGAGATCAGTGCCTGCCCCTCCTCTTCCCCTTTTGAGGAAGGTAGACTGCGATGAGATCTCTCCTCAGTCTCCTCCAGGCTAAACAGACCAAGCGACCTCATCAGCCACTCCTCATACAGCTTCCCCGCAAGGCCTTTCACCATCATCATAGCCCTCCCTTGCATGCTCTCTAGTAGCTTTATATCTCTCAGCTTCAGACAAAAGATTTTATTTCTAAGATTTCATAATTAAAAAACTGGCCCAAGAAGGCGTGATGTTCACAGGCCACATTGCAGCCATGCTGGTGCCTGATGGCAACACTCCATGTGTTAATCAGCGGAAATACAGGGTTCACATAAAAGTGGGACGGGTGCCTTTCAGGGAAAAAAATGTCTGCAGCTTGTCATCAAAGTCAAGGGGCTGATCTCTTGGCTCCTTATAGGGGCCTGTCATGACAGTCCCCAGGTAGGGGATGAGTTGGCAGTGCTCCACAAACTGTGACAGCTTCTTCCTGTACATCTGCCGCACCGGCTCCGAGCTCTGGGGATTGTGTGCTGCAAAAAGTTAAGCAGCATATTAGTGTCCCCTGTAAACTTTGTGGAATTACATTACAGAAATTTTCAAAGGGACTAAGTCTACCCCAGTTAGCATTACCTGTGGTACAGATCAACACCTTGCGTATTGGTGCCAAGCCAAAAAAGATTAAGTCTAGTATTTCAGAAAGTTCCTGACTCCAAAAGGGTCAGGATAATTAGAAACATCAGGCTTTTGTAAATGAAAACACAACAAACATGCTCTGCTGCTGTCAACTTCCCATTTCTCAGACTTTGAGATGCTGGTGAAACTCCAGGCAGTGACAAATTTGGGCAGTGTGGTGCACAGCCTGAAGTGGCACAGCCTAGAGATAACCCAGGCCTGGAATGGCTGGCACTGGGCCGCTGTGTCTTTGGCATGGCTGTTCTACGACCTAAATGCTTTGCCCGTAAGGTGGGCTGCCTTGTCATAGAAGGAAGTCAGGTTTGATAAGCAGGACTGTGATCAGCATGGCTTCAATGAGAGGAAAGTATGACAAGGTAATAACCCATCTAGTTGACCAAGGGAAGCCAGTTGATGTAATCCTTTTGAATTTGAATAAAGCTTTCCATACTGTCTCTTACAGGATCCTTCTGGACAAAATGTAAGGCACACAGCTGGATAAACACATCATGTGATGGGTGAGCAACTGGCTCCCCAGTTAGAGGAAATGGGGCGACACTGGACTGGTGACCTGCTACTGATGGGGTTCCACAAGGTTCCATACTTGGTCCTGTGCTCTTCAACATCTTCAAAAATCACTTGGATGTAGGACTGAATGGGAAACTAAGCAAGGTCACAGATAATACAAAACTGGGAGGAGCTGTTGACTTCCTTGTGGGCAGGGAGGCCCTGCAGAGAGACCTTGACAAATTAGAAGACTGGGCAATCACCAACCAATTGGCTATCTATATTGTATCAGAGGATTTATGTCGTTTATATTATTAGTTATTTTTACAGCATGCTATTTTATACACTACCTTTTAAATGGAGAGAGACGAAAAGCAGAGCAGTTTCTTTCACACTTAGGAATGGAAACTTTGGCTTAAGGCTGCCAACTTCATGCAGAGCTTTTATTAGAGAAGTTGCTACTCCCTAAAGAAAGAAAACACGTTTAAAAGACCATTACAGAAATCTTGAACAATGCCTTATCCTGTTGTAACACAGATCTAACAATATAGGATGATATCCTAAGTTGGCGAATAGTAGAAATTACCGTAAAATAGGGAGGTCTGTGACCATTAATAATTTTTTTTATTTATTCATGTGTCAAAGTGTAACAAGCTACTTTTAAATTTTTCCAGGTAAACTTGTGTCTATGCTGGTGTTAAAAATCAAACCAAAATGTACTCCTACAAGGTATGATAAACAACTAAGTCAGAAAATCTAACATATAATACTGCAGCTTATTGTCCCCCTCTGATGGTCTTGTATTTTTTCCATTAAAGCTACAAGTATCTATTATTTTAAGGCTTTTAAAAAATTGCTCTCAATTGTAACTACAAAATTTTCTATTTAATATAATCCCATTAATAAACATAAGACTCATACTGCATTAAGAATTAAATAAACTGAGTGGGATATGCTATATATCACAAAATCATGTTTTAAAATAGAAAAGCAAAAACTGGCCTGTTCAAGGTATCCAGCCAAAGGAAGTGTAGTTAGTAGCATTGGCTCCCTTTTTGGAGGGAGTTTATGGGGAAGCTTCAGATTCCAGTACTTTTCTGATAACCTAACCAGATAAAAAGTAAGCACTTTTAACATGTATAAACAGTGACATGATTGAAGATTAAAATGAAGTTAGTGTATTCACCTCATAAACTTCTGAAGTTTTTCTTCGCTTTCAAAAATATATAGTTTATCTTGGTATTTTGCTGCATACTCAGTTTTGCCAGGCACCAAAGCTTCATATCTGGAGAGATGGAGCAAGAATGACTATTCATTCACAGAAAACAGAAAACATAATTTGTATGGTGTAAATTTGTGAGCTACTGGGAGCCTTCTGGTAATTTAGCAAGTGTAGCAACTACAAAAAAAGTAGCAATTGGATCATCCAAGTTTCCACTACATGACTGACAGTTACAAGGTTCAGAATCTGAGAGAGTCTGTGCCTCAAAATCTGCTTATTAAGGAACTTTTATAGTGCTTCTTTAGAGCTCCTCCATTTAAAATGCCAGTCATAGTTGTTCAGGAGATTAAGAAGGGATAACATAGAATTGGCTATTATGGCTCTCCTCTGACGAGAAATTCTTGGACACTGAGGAAATCTGTGTGACTTCATGGTGGAGCTTTATGGATCTCTTACAAAAAATAGTAATAGCTAGTTTTGCATCTACTAGGGATTTATGAGATTTCTTTGAACCTTTGAAGGCTTATG
Organism: Origma solitaria; assembly: GCA_013397895.1. NCBI lineage: Eukaryota > Metazoa > Chordata > Aves > Passeriformes > Acanthizidae > Origma > Origma solitaria. Next base: position 30,781 of record VZRL01003809.1, read on the forward strand.
AGAGAGAGAATTCAAAATATATCTGTCCATCTTCCTCACGAAAGACAGGAAGCCAACACAGATCCTTGTAGAACCTCTAACCATGTAAGTATTAAAAGGTGACTCTATATTGATTTCCAAAGCCACAGGCGCAATATAGAGAATTGTATTGCTTTTCCTGTCCAAACCCTGAACATTATTAAAAATTACTTTGAAAGTGTTTTCCCATTAATGAGTTAATATAAGATGCACACTCTGTAATTCAGGTTATGAAAACTCTAGTGACATACCTCTGTTTTCCATCTAGGTAAGTGACAGGACAATATCCCTGCATTTCAGCCCTTACAGGGAATAAGGCCTTCACTTCTTCCACAGTCAGTTTCTCTGGTAGCATATGTGGGGGTGGGAGAGGGTGAGATGCCAGTGATGACACATAAACCTCTGGTCTGCTCAAGAATTTCTGTAGAAAAAGAAATGTTTTTATCATGAGAGCAGCACTGTAAGACTGTTAGTCAAACTCCAGAGGACTAGCTCACACAATTTAGATACCTATTTTTTTCTACAGTGCAACAGTGTGTTGGCACTGCTGTTGCTCTTGGGTAATTTCCTTTCCAACCTACTCTCAGTTGAAATAATCACTATCCACCCACCATCCATCACTACCCACTGCTATCATAACCCACTTTCTACATGCAGTGTCCCAAAACAGATGAAGAAAGGAGAAGGTTATTGTTTTCAAACTAATGTTTGATCTGTGACAATTTGGAAGAGGAGCTTTAGTTTAATGGTGTCTGTGCTGCATTTTGTCTGCATAGATGTTTGATAGCTGAAGTATGCAAAACAAAAGGTTGAATGCTAACAACAGTGGTCTAATTCAAGTTGCATATTACCTGTTTCTGTATGGAATCAAAGAATCTAAGCAACAATGTTCCCTCTTCCTATAATCCACTCCTTTTTGACATGCTTTTTGACACTTACTTCCAGTTCTTCCTGTGAAGCCATTTTGTAATAGCGCTCTTGAAATTCTGCTGCAAACTTCAATGAGGAAGTTACAGAGCAGTCAATCAGTTCACCCCTCTCTACGAGACTGACGGGACAGTACTGTCCACACTCCCCCAGCCGCTCCTCCAGCTCCTTGGGGGTGATACATAAATCAGCAATGTTGGCTGCTTTTCCTGTTAATGAAAGCAGTTAATGATAATGTTTTATTTATGAGAGACATAGAAACATCAAACAATTCTACTCAGGAATGCTACAGTTTAGAAGGTAATTAGTAATTTGAAATTTATATGAAATAATGAGAACTAAAACAGCAGTTTGATAATAAAATGAACTTGCAACTCATTTTACCAATTAACTTTAATAATATTTTTATAGCATTTAAGAAATATAATTATTAATGATGTGGGATACTCTCCATGCTCAGCTTATTAAACGATATTCTTCTTCTAATTTATGATTTATTGTTTTACTCCTTTGTGTTACAAAGGAACATTTCAGCTATTACTTTATTTCTTTACATTGGTAAAAAAGAGTACAAAGTGTGATGAAAGCCTCCTCTTTATTCATCCATTTCTTGCAAATGCTACAGTCTATCTGGAGGAAATATATTCAAAAGCTTGAATAAAATGTCATGTCAAACCCAAATTACTTTAAAATCATGCTTTTCAAGCTTGATGTGAAATAGTTAAATGTATTTTAATATTTTTGATCATGACTCCGATTTTTAAGGTGGATGCAGCCACAGAACTGTAAAAGTTAAACCTTAAAGGTGGATATAAGATAAGGAAGTCTGTTTGCTCTTCAGAGGAATTCTAGTTAAATAGTACAGACATGTTTAAAAGGCATATTCATAATCCTGACCAATGCTGACATACAAAAAGTCAAGTGGGAACTGTGCCATTTTAGAATAAAGTGGTTTACTTCTCTAAGCACAGAAATTAACTCAGATGGTATATTTAAGCTTATTTCTGGATTTTAAATTAACATCTTCCCTCTCCCTTCCTTCTTCCTCCACTAACACTACAGTGAAGCTGCAAGTTAGAGTTCCCCTTGTATACTTTGGGGTACTCTTTATGATTTGCCACCCAGTTTTGCCGAATCTTCCATGGACCAAGGACTCTGAGTTCCTTTAGCAGATTTCTGTTACCCTGTTCTTTGGAGGATGGCCTCAGACTGCCCTGTAGTTGGCTTTGTCTTCACTCTTTTCAAGAGATCTCTTCAAGATCTCTGCAGATGAGATTGAAGAATTTAAGAGTATGTATGTGCCCAAAATTAGCGTCATCCAAAGAAAGGTGAAGTTGTTATGCACATAGTACATTGCAGCTTTTTTAATAAATAATTATTCTGGGAAACTCTGTTTTTCTTTTACCTTCATTTATTCTTTCCAGGTATGTCTGGATTTGTTTAACAACCGCTTGAACTTCCTGCAGAACTTTGCTCCAGACCTTCCACTTGCTATGATTGGCATCAATCACATACCAGTTCTGATGTTCCTTTGTATAGTAAGTTCTAATATCATCAATGTACTGTTTATAGCAGGAATTTTTAATGGCTAGAATCTGTGAGCTGTCATGTACAGGATAGGGAGGTCTAAAGACAATGAAAAATAACAGTGATTTAAATCTGAAGATTAGATAATTTCATTGAATTTCAGGTGCAAATTCTAGAGTTCACTGTAAGTTCTTTTTACAAAATTCTGCTTATTTGACACTGTAGAACATATTTGAGAAATACGAATTTCTTTTTAAGAATATTATCATCTACATGTGAAATGCAGTGTACTTATGATCAGACAGTCCTGTTCAAAAACAAAGAACAAAACCTTTTCTATTTATGTCTCAAATACAACTCAATAATTACTTTGCAAAGGATTTGGAATGCATCAACACATATTATCTGACACACACTACAAATACACCATTAAATGGTACCCTGATGTTGCACACTTGATTTGTACTTAAGCCTATGAAATATAATTAGTTTGGTATTTAAAATGAAGTTTAAAGTAAATACTTTCAAAAACACATAATTGATTTGATTTTTTTGCAATGCAAACTGTCTTTAGTCTTTCAGTAAACAATTTAACATTGTACTGATTACTTGATAAAAAGAAAGAGACAAAAAGAAAAGGTCAAAATGAAAGAGGCATGCAATAATGCTCCAAGCTATCTGGAACTTCTTAGAAACACTTCCTCTAATGAGAACCAGGTTCATATACAATTTAATTTTAAGGTGGATGTTCTGTTCTTTTTCATTCTCTGTCCACTTATAAACTACTTACTGTTCTTCCTCAAAAACAACCAACAGCTCTTTAAACAGAATATTTATCTTCTCAGAAAAACAAAGAAGGGAATGAACTGAATTGAAAGGCTTAGAACTCCTGAATACTATACATCACTAAATATGCATTATTTCAATATTTTTAAAAGAACTCTAATTAAGTCTTAAAAGAGAGCTTATTAGATAAAGTATCAATTACTTTTATGATAATAATTGAATTGATGAAAAATAAATTTCAGTAGCAGAGAGAACAGATAACATTTGTGATGTACAGTTTCATTAAATCAGTTTAACTAAGCAGTGGATGGACAGCATTGCACATTTGTGATCTCAGTCATGCAATTGAGGGATCTGGCCAGAGCATGCCACAAAAACCTTAAATCCCTGTTTCTGGTCTATGGAAATCAAAGTATTAGAAAGGAGAAAGACTGGTTCCCATGTATTTAATATTTAATAACAGCTGAGTTATGCTCCAGGTTAGATACAACCTCTGAGTATAGCACTGAGGCACATAAATAAAGATATTACAATTTCATGTAGAAAAAAAAAAATTTCACTCAGGGAGCATCATTACCGGTTTGTGCTTTCCTTATCCAACAGTGCTCTTCTGAACACTTCCTTTGTATCCATATCTAATTCAAAGATTTTCGCTGGAATTATCTTAGTTGATTCCAAGAGATTTACTTGATTTCTTGTTAGAGGATATCCATCAAATACAACTCTGCACACACACATAAACAGACGAATAGTTTTCATAAGAAGTGAGTTTCTAATCAACCGTAAGTCTGTGTATATTTCTAGTAAATTTTCCATGGAGACAGAAGTCTACACCCATGCCATGAAGTTATCACTGCTCTCACTTGATAGATACAGCCTTCTGTCCTAAGAATTTGCAACTAAATAAAATTTAAAAAATCAAGTAAGTAGAATAAGAAATAGTAATGAAAAAAGGAAGTGCACAAAGGGCAAAAGGTAAGTGGATGGCTGTGACTTATAAAAATGGTGTACTTTAAAATTTGGACACATCATTCATTCAGAAACATCATTTTAACTATGAGAAGTCTCCATGTGGATTGGGAGGAGTTTTTAAAGTGGTAAGTAAAATTAGTTACTACAGTACTTGAAGAGTTTTTAAAATCATATTGAAGAAGAAATGCTTTTCACGTATTAGGCAATATAGGAACAAAATATACTGAAACAATATTCCAGGATTTAAAATGAAAGAGAAGCTGAAAGAATTCTGATCTCAAGCACAAATAATTTTCAGAGATTATTGCAGAATTGCCTTTCTCTGTAACAACTCTCCTTTTTGGGGAGAAGAGTTGAATATCATGAAATAATGATCATAAAGCTTTTTAAGTCTGCCCAGTATCAAAGGTGTTTCAGTGGTGGAGAAAGAGTCTAGAATCACATAGGAATGAGGTGGAAAGACTACACTGGTTTCAGTTCCTCCTTAATAACTTCAGTTGTTAACAAAACCAGAAAAACACTTGATTACTGAACCAGCCTGTATGATCAAAGAAAAGCAGGTGTGTACAAGCTGGTTCTGGAGCTGGTATAAGAGACACCAAATGGTAGTTCTAAAAGAATAATGGAAGATACTGGCTTATTGACTGAAAAAAGGTAACTGTCATAAAGTATATTACTTGGGTTTACTGGAACATAGTTACTTGAAAATTGCAGAAAATTATGATTCAGCCTCATTTCGCAGGGCAATTGTAAAAAACCTCCTTTTGTACAGATCATTTTTCTAATGCAGAAACCACTGATGTGCTTTAGTGAAATTGTTTTACAGCAATAACATGGGAATCCATGCCCATGAAGGGACTGGCATGTCTTGGAGAAACCCACAAAACCCCAAGAAGACTCTTACCCAGTGGGATTATCCATGTGATTTAGCAGAGCCACATCTAGAGCCTGGATGGCCAACTCATCAGGTACAGTGAGTCCTTGGAAAAGGTGTGACTTTACCTTCAGTGCCAACTCGCTCTCTGGCTGGTTGTTTATCACAAACCGGATGGCATCTCCCAAGGACAGGCGCAGGAACCCATAAACACTCACAAGTTTCTGGGCAACTGCAAAACATTTTGATTTGAACTCACAACTTTTAAGGTAAGCAACGTCACAACCTGGCATATTCATAGAGCATGCCCAGTGCACTAACACTACTCAATTTAGCATAAACCTCAGCAGATATATTATTACACCAGTCAATATTATTACAGTGTGTTAGAAAATATGCTTCCACTGCTGCTCCTTTTACAGAACAGCCCATCGGTTACAAATATGGCAAAATTGCCTCCTAAATAAGAGATAATTTGAACTTGTCTCTTTTCTTCCTAACACCCTATTCTAATCATTAAACTATGGTTTAAAATTACTTTTCTCCTCTTCCAGTAAAAGGCAGAGACATGTGGATAAGAAGGGGAGGGGATTTTTTTAATCTGGAAATTTGGAAAGAGACTGGGGAATGGGGAGTTTGGGGTCCTAGTCCTTGATCCTAGGACTATTTCTCCATTTTACATTAGCTCATGTTTACAGAAAAAATTTAAACAATTAGAAAACAATAATAAATAACACAAGGGGTGTAAATAGTGTAAGTCCAGTTTTTTCTAAGTGTAAGTCCATGTCACTAACATCTTAAGGACCTAGGATAAAATTCAGATGGACAATGCATAAGTCTCAGAATGTCAAATGAGACACTAGAGAATGTAACTAAAAGAATCTGTGCCCAGCAAGAAGAGCAAGAAGACCAACAATATTAATGGTTTATGACTTTTTAATAACAGTAAGGACAAATGCAGCTTCAGTCATTAAATAATACTTTGCTTTATAGATAACTGCTCATACCTGTAGTCTTTCCAGATTTTGGAGGTCCCACAATTGCAATCTTTACTGGCATAGATGACTTAGGTTTTGGCTGACAAATATATTTGATGGGATTTGTCATAAATGTTTCTCTATTTTCTTTACTTGAAAAGAAATAAATATATTGTCGATGGATTACTGGATAGACTCTGTTTCCATGCCTTTGTTGTGGCTTGATCACATCTCCTTTGCTTAGCTGTAGCATATACAAAATGGGAATCAGTTGATTAGGTTTGACAAAGCCTCTTCTTCCTCCATCCCAGAGAAGTGGCTTTATAGGCAGGTAGAGGAGTACCAACCATATGCGACAAACCATCAAAGCATTCTGAAATTCATACATATGGATGTAATATTTTGTTTCAAGTCTGAGAAACTTCCATACCTACACTTCTTGTTCAAAAAGATGAAATAAACATTGAAGACAGAAAAAATACTCACTATTTCCAGTAGGTGGTACTGTAATACTTTATGTCCATCAAGAAAGTGTAGTCAGAGAGGATTAACATAAAAATTTTTTTAATTTTCAAAGAATAAAGAGAATAATTTTAGTCCTTAGTGAATTAAACCCACCTACCTGCCTGACAGTAGAAAATACACGGAGAATATTGTATTCAGCAGAAGTCATGTACAAATGAAGAAAGTGTAAAAGAATATCAATACTTACATTATGGTCAAGTGAAAAACCGCAACAAGGTAAGCCAAAAAAATTCTTGAAAAAATACATGCACTGCTGATGAAATCTTTTCAAACACATAAGGCAGCCCACTAAAAAGTCTGCAGTGTTGATGGATCATTGACATGTAAGAGATGCAATTGGCAGAAATAGTCATTGGAGGAATGCCGATTAATTCCTTGCACCACTCTTTTCTATGGAAGAACTTAGTCATGTCCCTGTTGCAGCCCTTCTTGGAAGAACTGCCTTAAAATGTCAGTAAAAGATGCTTTAAAGCAAAATGTTGACATATGTAGAAAAAATTGCCCAGACCAGATGGCATTCACCTTACTGTTCTAAAGGGACTCAGAAGTGTAATTCTTACCGAGTAATGTGTAACATTGGCCTTCCTTCAACAAAAAAAGGAATGTGGAGAAAATTACCATTTTTAAAAAGTTTTATCCTCCAGGGTAGAACCTGGCAAACATAGCCTAGTAAATCTGACTCTATATTGAGCAAACCGTAATATATTAAGGAAAACCCCCAGTAGTTACAGTCATACATATCAAATAATGGGGAAGAGCCAACTCAGCTTCTTGTCGAGGAAAAACATACCTCACACATCTACTACTATTCTTTGAAGGAGTCAGTAAGGTTGGTCTGGTTATTATAGCTAGAGATGGGACTGTTCTATTGTGTGGCATTGTCTTGCCAGACTCTTCTCACATCCTTAGGTTCCTATTCCTGCATCAAGTCATTTCAGGGTACTTGCCCTCAATTTATGAGATGTCATAAGTCTGTTCTACTGCATATCTGCTTCCATTCCTCCCTCAGCTCATAGTTTTTATTCTCTGCTTATCTAGTCAGTTGCATAACTATTTCCCCTCCCCCCCCCAATTTAATCTGAAAGTAACTGGCATATATTCAATCTGTCTTTCTACCCCAAACTTCCAGTCTGTAAACAATTTTATAATTTCTATTATTATTATCCTAAAATGCTCTCAAAATTATCCTATTTCACTTCCATTTTTACCAGTCTGTACATTTTCACGGTCAGCACACCACTCTTATTTTATCCAATAGCTTCCTATGACTTCTTTCTTCTAACTGAATTGTACATTTTGGTTGGTAAAAAATACTGTATAGCATAAAAGAATGGAGAAAATTAATAAAAAATTTAGTGATATCTTACAGAACAAAGTGCAAGGACTAGAGTGTAGAGACTGATTGTGATTAAACACATAAACTGTGATTCAGTAGTTGAAAATTACAGAAGAGTAGAAATATCTACTTCTATTAGCATGTCCCTAGATTATTAGATGCCAATTGATGCAGCCATGAAAAAGAATGAAGATTCTGATCCTCAGATCCTAAAAAAAGACAAATGTGATCCAGAACAGTAGAAGACCCAATATGATGACTAAACAAAAGAGAATAAAATTGTTCAATTAATTGGACTAGTAAAATGAAGGCCAAAGTATGTTTTCTTCAAGGCTTCCTGCTTTCTGTATGCTGTTCACTGGACTTTTTTTTAATGAATCCTCCTTTTTATTTTTGATTTACTCACAATCCAATCTGCTTTTATTTCTAGCACTAAACCAAAAGAATTACCTGTGAACATTTCATTTCCTACCTGTTTGATTGTATCAGCCCACTTTTGGGGATAGAGATGAGTACTTTCAGATCTCAGCTTTCCAGATCTCTAGTAAAATGCCATGGAAATAGATTTGTTGCTCTTTAAAATTTGTAAATTTTGACAAAAAAGCATTATTGCTAATGAATTACATATATCTAATTTTTTTGCCACTACTAGGTTTGGTGGCCACTAGTGTGTGTGTCTTCTTCTAAATTCATACTCCAAATCCTTTCAGTTTGTTCTCACTAATACTGGAAGGCTTTAAGACCTCCTCTGCTGTTGTGTGTTTTGTATATCAAGAGTTAGGCATTTCTTTCTGGTCAATGCCACCTTCATTCATGTCACCAATGATAGTGTAACAAATTTTACTAAATGCGTCTCAGCATTAAATTAGTTGCAACACTGAAAAGACCTTTTATTATCAATGCTTGCTGTATTTTGTCTATATTCAGTGGTGTCATTTTGATTCAGTAATGTAGTTTTCATTAAATATTTCTGATATTAGATGCTACTGTCTGATAATACCTTTTTAATGTGAAATACATTTCTAAAAGGTGTCAACTCTTGAAACTATTCTTCAGCCATTTAAGAACATTACCTTGATTGGATCCCACCGACCAAAAGAACTTAGAAATTTATATGAGAAATCTAGCATCTTCTGTGCAAGTGCGAAACTTATAGGGTAACATTTCTCAAAAATGCTGCTGCGGTCTTCCACTAGAGATTTGAGCTTGCTGTATATTTGGTAGCACACGACGCGAGGCTTCCGTCTTCCCTTGATCTCAATTTGTGGTATTAATAACTTTTCAAGTTCTTCCTGGTTATGAAAACAATGCAATATTAGAATCATAAATGCAATCAGATTTTTAATAAAGACTGATGGCAAGATTTTCTGTGAAGTATCAAGGATTTCCTAAGCATGTTCTCAGTAACCATAAACCAGCAAAATTTGATTTGAGATGGGAATTGGTCTTCCTGCCCACTGAAGTTTAAACTTCTATACGAAGTGTCACACTATACAATATTATATTATTATCTGGTTTTGTAAACCTTCTCTCTGTGGATAGAGCTTCTTCTAAATCATAATTTGTTTCTTTCTGAAGTGAGATACTTAGTAGATAATAAACAAATGTCAGCAATCTACCTACTGCCTTAAATGAGGCATTAGCATTGCAGGTATCTAGTGCTGGATGAAGTTACCTCACCATAGGCAATTGCACTGATTTCAAGAAAATTATGTTACTAGGTGTGGGAAAGGTGCCAAACACCTGGCATCTTAACCCAGATTAGATTTGGATTTTTTTTTTACAGTTGGTTTCATCATCAACAACTAAGAACTATATTAAAAAATAGAGCTGTCTAGTAAGAATTTTGCCTCAAAATTATTTTGAAACACTGTTCATATATTCACAATTCTCTAGTTTGGTTGCCTGTATCAACTGATCTATCAAAAAAGAAATGACATCACAACTGGATAGGTCTACCCAAAAGTGTCCTTTCTTTTTTTCTCTATTATATTAGTAATAAAAATTATATACTCTTTAAAGTCTATACCTTCTCAGTACAGTTTTCATCTTGTTCACATACTTAGATCATGAGTACAGCAGCACAGTTGTTTAAGCACTATAATTTTTAAATATGACAAATAAATATGAAAATTCTTCTTGCATCATGTGATCATATAATTTAACAAAATAAGCGGTGATATCAGTACCTGCACACTTTGTAATATATCTACTTCCGACTCAAACTTTTCTGAAATTTCATTTTGGATGCGGTCAACAGCATCTTCTTCATCTTCTTCTTCTTCTGTTTCTTCTTCTTCTTCTTCTTCAAACTCTTCTGCAAGTATAGCTTCAATATCTTCATTCTCCTCCTCCTCAAGAGCCTCATCACCCTCCTTATTTGCTAAAGCCTGTAAACACAAAATACTTTGTTGTTTCATGTCTATGATATGGATATTTTGAAGGAACATATGGTATTCTTATATCTTTTTTAATTAGAAAAGCTGTTAATACAACAAAACCTCATTTTGGGATATCCTTTATCATAAGCAAAAATCTAGTAAATTCTAGAATCTTAATTCAGAAGAAAATACAGCAGTATGGCATAGTGCATACAGTGAAGCATCGTACCAGTTCCAAGAGTACTTCAAAAACCTGAAGAGCTACACTGCAGTTTTGATATGAGGAGGGTTCTTTTCATATTGTAGTTTGACAATTATGTAATTGACTTTGGGCAGAAATCCGGCTACAGTCTTATTGTGGATTAACCATGGATTTGACAGTGTACTTAAAGGTACATGCCTAATTTCAATTAGTGGGCCTACTCTTATGATTACAAAGTAGATACATTAAACACATTCATAAGTATTTTCCTGAACTTAAGCACATATTGAGAATTCTTAAATCGTTTTTAGTCTTCATGAATTGATAGTTTCTAAAGCAATTCAAACAGAATGTAAAATTGTTTTTGAAAGTAGAAGTTTCTCACAGTCTCATAATTTTACTGTTCTACCTTGTCCTGCAGTCTGTGACTAAAACCTATAGAAATTTCTATGGTATGAATGCAAACACTTTTATGGAAAATATGTCTTATTAGGTTGTTTTCTTACCTCCTCCTTTCTTTGTTTTCGCTCTGCTAAAAGTTCTTCCCTTCTTCTGGCAATCTCCTCAATCTGTTAGTGAAAAAAAGATGTAAGAAGACTGATGATACTTCCTAATAAAAGCTCCCCTTTTAAAACTGGTAATTTAACCTATAATTACCACTGCTCTTTCCAGCTTAAAATTATGTTTCCAGTTGGTTCTAATGTTAAAAAATACTACCTAGGGTTTGAAATGTTGCAGACCAGATAGACCTCTCTACTAGGCAAACATGTAAGTATATTTTAGTAAAACTACTTTGGCAGTTTCTGAGATTGAGATTAGAGGAAAGACTGTGATTCTTATCACACTGAAAATATCTGTTACTCTGTGTACTCTTCACAACTTTGGGAGTTTCAGAATCATTGTTCAGATCTCTCCTGTTGAAATAACAAAAAAAGAACAAAGCAGGGTTGAAAACTTACCCTTTTTTTGGCTTTTAGGTCCTTCAGCTTCCTTTTATATTCCTTTTTTCTACGCCGTCTGTCTTTCCATTTTTTCAGACGTGGAGGAAATAAACGGCCAAGAATGTCACTTTCTTCTACTTGAATATAAACTGCAGCATCAGGCCAGAGTCCTCGTTCTGACAAATATTTGGCTTCATCTGGACTGCGAGGGAAGCCATCCAATATAAAGCCTGTGGACCTAGTTGGAAAGTAAGATATTTATCATTATACAGTAGTTTAAAGTGCAACACAGCAAACATGTAATTATTTTGGAAAAAACCACAACCCCTCCCATATTAAATGCATATGTTAGGAGTAAAATTTAAAAAATACTTTCAGCTACTAGCTTTTGACAATGTAAAAACTGATATTTCACTTTGTATTTTAATTAGCATACTTACAAATTAGTTTCTTCTGAGGTTTTCATGTGCAATGCTTAAATATTTTAAAAGAACTTAAAAAACCAAAATAAATTGTGTCCTCAGACTTGCTTGTGTGACTCTAAAAACCATACTTCTTAGGCACTGCTCTCAAAAAATAGAAGGGTCCCTCAAACACTTTTCTGGTAACAACTGCCAAAGAAAGCTTGTGCCTGAAAATTTATGTTTCTTCTCCAGTATAGGATGAGAAATTTGCCATTCAGCATGACCTATATTTCTCTTCCTGCAGATGCTAAAAACAAGTCAGTTATACCTGGAAAGCTTTATGGTTTATCGGAGCTGTTACAATTTCTAATCAGATGATTAGTTATGTAAGGCTGAATGTTGTGTTGATAAGAAGTTAATATTTATTTCTATTACTTTTGACTTTGATAGGATATATTGTAAAATTGCAGAAAACCAAAGAAGCTACAAGGAGTGGGAATGGAGGGAAGAACACATAGCCCTGGATGCTGTGGGAAAGAAGGGTACAACAAAGTATAGTTTAGTAGTGTAGAATAATGTATAGTAAAGTGATATAGTATAATACAATATAATATTACAACATTATGTATAATGCTGGGTAATTGTTTTCTTGGTGCATTCTTTTTTCCCTAAAGCTGATCTCCCTATTTTTACATTATGTAGAGACCCACTGTCCCCTATCTGTAGTCAGGACAAAAATTACATAAAAATATAAAAGGTTTGTTTACATATCCATCCTGTAAGCCCATGAAAACTACCCAGCTATTTAAGAGATTTAATCCAATTCAGGTGTGCCAAGTACTTTTGTCCAATCCTGTGTGCAGCATATGAAACATGATATTACTGTCAAAATATCAATCAAAATAGTACAACAAAACCAAGACTGACAGGTAGGTCATTACTCATAAAAAGTACAAGAGCATTGAAATAATTTCTGCAATAGTTATTTACAATTGTGGACACAATGACTGAGGTAATTCCTAAGATTAATTAAAGAAAGAGAGGATCTAATTACAGTTACCAGAATGGCTCTTTCTTCCACCAGTCAGGAACAATTTTATCAAGGATTTCTGGAGGCAGTTCCTTATTATCCATTAGATTTGCTTTGATAGCCTTTTCCTCAGCAGTTAATTCCATGTCCTTTATGTAAAGAAAATCCACCAAAAATGAAAAAAAAAACCCCAAAACACAAAAAACAAAACCAACCAAACAAACAAAACCAGAATGAAGTATCTACTTGACACATTTATTATTTTTTGCCTAAGTAAGATGCTGTCTTCATTTGACTTAAACCAGCAGAAACCAACTCTTTTGCCACATTGCATCCTACTACATTATACATTTTAGGTAATTCCCTAAAATTAGGGCAATTGCTGCTGTATGAGTTTTAAATAAACCTAAAATCAAGCACAACTGTTAAGTGTTTAATTATACATATGCTCAATTCAGAGGAATAGAAACTGAAATGAGTTTCTCTTAATTGCCTGCAAGCAGTTTTCCACTTGGCTATACATGTTCCCATGTTGGAAGACTAGCTGCACTGCGTAAGAATGTTTTTTCACTTTTTAAAAGCAACTATTATATTTGGATGGAATATAAAAAAATACATTAAAGAAGGATATGTAAGGTTATTGGGTATAGGTACAAGAACAGATACCAGACAGGTAGCATTGTTGTATAGAACAGTAGCAGTATTAATTGTCTAGACAACTGCAGAGTATTCAAATACCAAATCAAACTACTAAATCCTTGTGGAAAACTGTTGGGTTTTTTTTCCAGAATATGTAACTCTGTAAGATTGATATGGTTGTGGATGCACTTCTCATAGAATGGCTTAGTGACACACACTGTGGTAAAAAATAATGAAAAGAGGATATACATTGGTGGTTCTGGATTAGTTTACATAATTCATATATCAAAACACGTGTCAGAGTCAAAACATGTCTGATAGCAAAAGGCCTTGTCTGAGTAAGAATTCCTGTGCCTGATATCTATTCTAATAATGCAGCTAAAAGATCTTGAGAATATGCTAGAAGTCACAGGTCTAACTAGTGTGTATATTTTCTCTAGTGCCTGACACAGTAAATATATATTAAAAGATGTTTGTATGACAGAAGACAAAGTGGTAGCCAGATTTGTAACACAGAGGCATCTTGAAAGAAATGTGTGAAGTGGTAGCAAACAGTAAAACACATATAAAAATGTGTCACTGACATTACCACTGCCAGAGCGAGGTAGGAATAGCATTTGGATCTGATAAAAGAAAAGAAGCACGAGATGCATATTCCAGGTACAGAAAGGAGAATCGCCACAGAGTGGAGATTTGAAGGACAAGGTTGCTCCCGAGACCTGTCAGTGATGTGAAGGCCTTGGCTGACACTAAAACAACCAGGATGGTATCTTTCTGCTGAACTTTCCAGACTGCGTGGTATGTTTTGTTTGCCTTGTGTGGTTTTGCTTTGAACATTATAGCTGACCTCGAGCTTTGATAGATACACTTCTATTGTCTTGTGCCAAAGTGAAAGAGAATGACACGAATGGATTTTAATGAAATTTTGGAGAGGTGGTGGGTCAGTGAAAAACAGGATAGTCAGACAGTCCAGTGGTACTCATATTCAGAGAAATGCCTGGGAAGTCTACAACCTTGGAAATTGTTCTCTAGAATTTGTGCATGGACCAATTAATGGATTTCTAAACTGAACTGAAATTGTATGAGCTATGCTTAGATCATGCCATCAGGTGAAGCACTTTACAAGAAGTATGGAAAAAAAATACTAATGTAGAAGATTATTTCCCAGCAGATACAAAGATGACAAGGGAAAAATACTAACAGAAATGTCTTGGTGTAAGACATATTGATGCCAAAAAAATAAAACTGAGTGAGGGCCAGCCATAACCATCAGTGCCAGGAATACTTGCTATATTTTTGGCTGTGATGACCAAAAAGAACTGTAAACTGACTTGCCAAAAGAACTCCCTCTTTCATTCTGATTAAAACCTGAATTTTTGTTCTGTCATCCGTGATTCTTACCCATACTCCATCTCTGTTGAAGCATTTGCTTCCAATACTACCTGCTCTTTTATTATTTCATCAGAAGACTACCTGCCACTTATCAGGGACCTGCTCCACTTTTCAAGAGAGCAGAGTGGCCTTGAATGCAGCTTTGGCAGCTTCATCAGCACCTGCAAGTGCACCCCATTGACCTATATATGCAGAGTTTGCATAAATGATCCCAAATTTCATCCTATTCTATTTTGAGTAGTACCACTTTTTTCCCATGATTTCCTATTAGACACAGAGCCCTCTAGGCCACAGATTAGACTGTACTTGCAAAGATCATGGTAACGGTGTTGAGCATCTCAGCCTTTTCAGTGTCAGACTCATATTTTCTAGATCTTTTACTGCTGTCATACTGCATAAATTCTTGCACCACTTCAGATGCCCCATTAGTTTCCACTTCCACTGAGTGCTCATCTTCCTAATACTGTGCCTGAGTGCTGTTTCTGTAAGCTTCCTCCTCTGTAGCCTGCTGCCTCTCCTGCATGCTTCCCTAAATCCTGTAGAAGGAAGTGTTTGAAGATCTTTTATGACTAGTAACTTGAGAGAACTTGGCAGGTATTAGGAGCATACACCAAAAAAAAAGTTTCTTAAAATGTGATGCAGAAATTTATTTCTTCCTGAATCTGTGAGAGTTGGATAACTCCTTTTTCTATTGTCCAACGGATAGATTTTCAGTTTCTTTGCACTATACATTTTTGAAAGATTCATATGCTGTGTAGCTGTGTTGAGACTGCTCCATATAATGAAGGCTTTTAGCATATCCATTGCTGCCTAAAGAATTAACTTGCATTAAAACCTTGTGGATTTTTCCCCCAACATATCACTGCCTAATAAAAGAAAACACTCTCCCTGACAAACATTTATGTAAATGTTTGCTCTTCAGGGAAATTGCACCCTGTAAGAGATAGGGTTTAGAATGTGTATTTATAAGGATTTAAAGCCAGCAGTCCATCTCATTAAGAAAAATAACTAATTTTCTGAAAAATATAATTCATTAATTATTTTACCAGTATCGTGAACATACAGCTATTTGAAACAGTTTTTTAGCTAAGCTACAAAGCATATTTTATGCTACTCAAGAGTTGTTTTATTTTTTAGGTTTGAAACTACTGCCAATAGGCAAAGAAACACTAAAATTCAGGTTACAAAACCTATTGCATTGGAGAAGTACTAGCTTACCCTGTTATTAATGCTGAATATTTCTGATTTTTCACAAGCAATGATCAGACCAAAGGGTTAGTAGAGGCATTCTATCCTTTTGCCCCAAGAGAGTGCAAAGAGCACAGCTGGGGAACATTTTTAAAGTCCTGTGCAATTGGAACACATGCACTTGACTGAATCTGCATATTATAAACAGCTAAAGGAAACCATGCCTTCCCATTACTGTGTTGACCTTGACCTTTCTTTTCCCTCACCTGGTCTTTCATTGGCCATTTAGCATCTATCTCTACTATTTAGAAAAAATCCTGCGTAGAAATCTCAAAAATGTTTTAAAGAATGTTTGTGGTACTTATAAGAAAACATTGTCAAGAACTATTATTTCCAAATTTCGTCAAGCAAATAATTTAACAGTTTTATAGGAAATTCCTATTCTGGCCTGAAAGTGGTTATTTTGTGCATGGATGTAAAAAATGTTATTATTACCTGCTTGCTTTTTTCTGTTTTAGTTTTAGTCATGGTCTCAGACAAGTCTTCCAGGTTCTCTGGTATTTTAAAGTCATCTTCATTATCTTCATCATGAGAGGGCCCAACTTTCTTTTTAGTTTTGGGTAAAATCAATTCCTGTAGATATTCTTCAAACTGAATATGGAAAATGCCTAATTTGTCTGCCATCTGTCGTGCACAAGTACTTTTACCTGCTCCATGAACCCCAAGGAAACACACCCGTAAAGGAGGAGCCTATGGGAAAAAAATGGAATATTCTGTAACATTTTGGAATGTACAGTGCACCCCCTACTGTTTTTCACTTCAAAAATATTACAAAAATTCCATCAAAAACAGTCACATAATTTTAATTTTTCCAGACTTTCTATTGCTGTTCTAACTAAACTACCTGCTCTCTGGAAACACCAAACAAATCTACTATCAGCAGGTAAAAATCAAACTTCATTAGACAATTCTGCAAAATCTTCTGTTCTTTTACTGTTTTTCCACTTTAAAGAAACCCACAAAACCCCCAATGTGTGTCATTTATTAAACACATTTTAAGATTATTGTGAGCCTTTATAATCTTCCTCTCTTTTCTGCTGTATTTGCATCATTAATCCAATGTGCTAATTTAAAGTTATATTAAAAAATCACTAGGGAAGTGTTTTATTTGCTTCAAGGACTTGCCTAATATATTGTTACTTAGAAAAAAATCAATAATAAACAAATCTAAATGGGAAGGGAAAATAGTTATTTTAATCTACTATTATCCGCTTTAAATAATTTTAAAGATTCTCACTTGTAGTGGTTCATTGTGAGCCACATACTCCTCAGGGTTCTGCAAAAATTTATCTCTGTTCTCAGAAGTTGAAAAGCAATAAATCTTTTCTTTATATTTAGCTGCGTGTTCCTGCTGGCCAGGGTATAGGACAAAGTTCTCCTTCAGACTGACTGGACAAAAGTGTTTTGTGTCTCCCATGTGCCTTTTCTTTTGATTAGCTGTTTCTTCATCCTGAAAATAAGAAAATTTAAAAAAACTCTTAGAATTTCATAGTTTACTTATATTAAGTAGGTCAGATTAAATAATGCCAAATACATTAACTGAGGATTGAATGAGGATGGTATTCTCAAAAGTTTGTAAGCTAAAAATAAGTCTATGAAAATATACACTTTTTAGATTCTGAGTCAAAAAACAAACTGTCCAAGAGAATTACTGAGAAAATAATTAAATTTGAAATATTATGAATATCACAGTTAGCCATTGAAGACCAAAATTAGGGTAGAAGTATCTATGATAAAATCTTTTCCTACTGTGTTCTGGAAACTGAATTTCTGTTTAAATGTAGACCTCTGAGAGCTGGTGTTATGAAGCCAAATTACTTATTCAGTAAAGTTAATTTCTAAAAAATCTATTCAATACTGCTCTACTACAGCCTATGGATGTCTTGTACTGTTAAATTTGGGGATGGGAATCTTCCAACATAGGATGAAAATAGAAAGGCAAAGCTAGGACTCTAATTTCATTAAAATGGATGTGTGAAAGTTATCAATAGCTGAGATGGAACAGGGGATTTCCCATTAGGACTCTGCATCTTCTGATGTTTACATGATGGCTCACAGATTCATTATTAGCTGACAGAAATCAAAATTCACATTTGTTTCTTTAATAAAACTTCTCTCTGCCATCTGGCAAAAGTAGGTAGAGTCATTCTCTCTATTAGCATGGGGGTATTTGAGCTTCTTGATGAACTAAAACTACTATTGTCCAAAACACAGTAATACAATGAAAGTGTTCTTGAAGCATATGCAAATATTTATTCTGTAAGAAGGCTTCAACTGGATCAAACAAAATCAGGTGCAACATCTGACTTCTCTGAGGTTATGTTTAAACTGAAAATAAAGGAGCTATAATAAAAGCATAAATAGATAAAACTGGCATGCTTACTTCTTCCTCCTCCTCTTCCTCATTTTCCTCATCTTCGTCTTCTTCGTCTTCTTCTTCTTCTTCCTCGTCTTCCTCATTTTCCTCTTCAGCAGCCAGATCTTGTGCTTCCTCCTCTAAGTCTACATCAGATAATTTCCAACCATGGTATTTAAATGGTTCTGAAAAAGGTAGGGGTTTTATTTCTGTTTCAGTATTCTTCCTTTGGCTATATCAGAATACATTCTCTTTGTCCATAAAAGTAAGCACATAAATGAAAGAAAATAATGTCAACTGTATACAGCATTTCTTCTACTCATAGAACAAAATGTTCTCCCTAGATGTAGTAATTAGTATATTGCCTCCTCCAAAAATGGAATTCTACAGGTTGGTTTTTGTTGAAGTAAATTGGTATTTTCAATGGGAACTTGTATTACAAAAGTATTATATAAACACATGCAGATAGGGCCATTACTATTTGCAACAGGTTTCTTTCCTGTTATTCGTTGGGAAGAATCATTGTTCAAATTTTATTTTATTATAGAGCCAGCACAATAGATGTTTTGGTTAATAAAACACTTGCATTGTAGTAATGATAGGAAAAATGTAGTAGTATTTACCCAGTGCTCAAAATTCTAAGAGAGCATACAAGGGAAGAAACTTAATTTGCCAAAGAAATATCAATTTTAAAAAATGAATGTAAAATTCAGTTTTGAAATACAGTCTGTGCAGGTGGTTAGGTTAGATTATTACATACCCTGAAAGTCTCATTAAGCCAATGAGTATCATACATTAGTGAACATTACATCCGTGTACATTAGCTATTTGTGCATTTCTCAAACTAGTATCCTGACATGCACAGATAGAACAAGTAACTGTGGAAATGTGCTTTCTGTATGTTTAGGGAGCTATTATGTACCTATTTGCATAGCTATATTATATATATATTTCAGATATATATTTCCCACTCTTCAATGTCTTTAAGTCTGCTATTGTGCTTTTCAGCTGACCCAGAGAACACAGGATGACCCTCTTCATATTAGAATATCAAACTGAGTATAACCTACCCCCCAATATGCTCATCATATAAGCTATCCAAAATCTCTCATGATAGTTTAAGCACCAGTCACATGAACAGTATACTTACTTTCCATAACCAGCACAGTTTGATTAAGCAGACTTTCTGGTGTTTGCTCAGCAATCTCTAAAACAACAACCTGAACTTGAGATGAGATCTTGATTTCTGATTCCACTGCTTGCCAATCATTCATGAAATTCTTTTTAATTGTTTCAATTTCTTGTGTATCTGGAAAAGAACTCCCTGCAGACTCAGCTTGCATGGCTGCTGAAAATCAAATAATGTATAATAGGCAATGTTCCTCTAAAATGTTTTACATTTGAAAACTATCATTATGCTTTAGGACTATTTTATATTGTTCAAATATGGTGGCATGTCTTTTTAATGCTTCTTCCTCCCCATAATTATCAATTATTATATTAGTAGTTTACAAAGACACTTTGTAGACTCCCAATTTAATTATGTTGATACTGTATATACTGAGGCTTCTCCAGGAAAAAAAACGAGGTCAAATTGCTTAACTATATTTGCATATGGTTATTTAAATCAGCACTGAAAATAAATATGACTCTTTCTGCAAATAAGTATAATATAGAATTCATTAACCTAAAAATTTTGATTTAATGATGTCAACAGTTTTTGACAGACTACCCATACAGTCATGCCTCATGCCAGTATAGAAAAATTTTGAATAATAAATAAATGAAAATAAAGTAAAAAAATCTTATCATGACTTCCCTCTGTAAATACTTGAACTGGGAAACTCACACAGAAAATTCTGGCTTTAATGAAGCCATGTCTGCATACAATAACTTATTTAGTAATTAACAAAGAGAGAATACTTTAATCTCTTAAGAAATGTTGTGCAGAAGTTTGTCATGTCTGCTGTTTAAGATCAGTCTAAGACTGGTTCCTAACACTGTCTCAATGAAAGCAGGCAGCAGTTAGAGACTGAAAGGATGCATTAATATGAATAAGACATTCACAGGTACTACACACTGTAAACATGACAAAACCATACCAAACGTGTTGTCATAGTCTGTGAGCAAAGAAACAAGAGATTAGTTTCTTCCACCACAACTTCTTGTTGAAGAAGACAGATGGAATTAAGAACTTGATAGTCAGACGATATTGAATTAAAAACTTGATACTGACAACAGATATAGAATTAAAAACTTGATATTGACACATAAAAAAGGTTCCTAGGGCTGCAATTACTATCCATTCATCCATTGTTAGACCCTGAAAGTCCTGAGACAAAGTTCTATCTCAGCTAGAAGATGATACACAAGTGCCTATATGACACCATAAAGAACTTGTCACTGGCAGCAGCAATGTGATGTCAGTGGTGGTGTTGCTGCTGCTCTCATTCCCTGCACTCATGCAATTTTCAACTCTGATTTTCTTTTTTTCTTATAATTTTTCTTTCGTGTTGTGTTAATAAGTTGGACATAAATTATGTCAGCTAACAGACAGAAAAGCAGTTGACAGCAGTGACTTAAATGATCTGATATTACTGTAAATTTGCTGAGATTTACAGCATATGCTATTTGTTTCTTGCCAAAAATGAAGATGCATGAAAAAACTATCAGTGAATGGCATGATTTTCTACTTTGCTAAAATTTTCCTCTTCTCTTGTTGTTGCTGTCTTGATTTCAGTTTGAAAGAGCAGGAACAGATTTCGGACACTAGTAACAACATGCTCAGCCTATTCTAATGAACTTCCACTGATTTTTTACAAAAAAAGGACCATTACTACTGTTCTTCCTTATGTAACTTCCTACATGTACAAAGGAGAGATTACTGAAAATGAAAGTCTTATGTAATACCTTGTATGTAAACAGCTTTGACTACTTTCTTAAAAATACAAACCCTCAAAATATTAAAACCCCAATGTTTTATGGTTACTCTCTGGCATTAAGCAGGCCAATGCTCACTATGTCAAATTGCAGCACTGTAACATTCATTTTGAGTTTGTCCCAATCTGAAAAATCCAAACCATTTTTCTGGCTTATGAAGCGTAAGATTGCCCTGTTACAATTTTCTTCATTAGGAAATAGTATTTCCTCCCAGAACCAAATATCTCACAATCTCCTCCGGTGGACTGTTGAGAAATTCACAAATGACACATTTAATTTTCCAAAATAGAGCCAAAAGGCAAAAAGTGTGTAATATAGCTGGATTTCAGTGATTAGGTACCAGTAAGACTTGCCAGGAAACAGATCAAAACATAATGGTCAAAGTAGAGATGCTGCCTAATTTTTGTCTAATATTCTACCAACTAAAGCATCACCTCAAAGTGTCAGTAACAGCTCACGGACATGAGTGCCTGCAGAACAAGGAACATATCTTACATGCCTTCTTTTGAAATTTCTTCATGGCCCACTAAGGTTGGCCCCTTGCTAGTTTGCTACTTGTGCCTATTTTTACAACCCTTTAGTCCATATATGAAGTAAGGCATTTTAAAGGTAGTATGACAATTTTGGGTATTGCAATGTCAGCATGTTAAGGGTCTGTGTCACAGTGCGTAGCCTTCTAGAAATATACTAAATTTCTAAAGACTTAGGTGCTTTTAATAATTTTATTCTACTTCTGAGGCTGAAACTTTTATTCTCTCAATATCCCCATTTACCTCTACTATATACATGATTAACGGAGATTTGAAGCAAGTCAGACTCCCTGTAGCAATTCATGAGCTGGTTCAGGGATCTGAGGGCACCCCTGAGCCTGTCTGTCCCCATCCAGACCCTGGGATTCTCCCCACCTGCCCACAGCCCAGGGCCCCATGCCAGCCCTCAGGGCTGTCAGCCCCTGCTCCAGCAATACTATTGCAGAGCTAAGCTGAACTGCAAAACTATTAAAACATAAGCATTTTGACAAGTATTTCTGTGATCTTTTATAACAACCAATACTTAATGCATTCCCCCCTTTTTTTTACAGTTTTGAACAACACAGCTATTAAACTGACACCTCAGTGGCTAACCTTCCTCTTGTTTGATTACTAGTCTAAACATGAATCAAAGTGTAAAAGGGCATATCATTAAGCAGAAACACCTTGCAGATTTCAAATAGTTTGATCTTGAAATAGAAATATGTTTTCCCCTGAAAATGTTTACAAGCATTTACATTTTACTAAACTAGACAATCATTCTTTATATGTCATTACATTAGTTATCCCCTGCAATGACATTTTTTCCTCTTGCCATGATTCTAAATAGGAACATGAAAATACCTTTTTATGTACATTAAAAGATGTTGTGCAAATGATGCCATTATGTGCATTCTGCAGTGATTTATTCCAGTAGAGAGAGAGATTTAGCCAGGTAAAACCTGCTTAAAATTGGGCAGCTCTAATGCAATATGTTATGATGACTCCCTTAGGAATACAGATTTTAAGAAAAGAAGGGGAGGATGCATTAATAACTAGGTTACACTAACTGCTGGTTGCACGTGTTGTCCCTGGCAGTCACACTGCAGAAATCACATGTGCTGCCTTGTGAAGCACAGCCCTGTTCACAGCAGTAACACATGGAAGATGGGGATGAGGGCTGGCTACATCTGGCTTTCAACAGGTCATCTTATAGTCCAGCCCTTAAAAAACCTCTCAGTTCTGAGTAGGTCATGACACTTCGGAAATACACAGGCAGAACAAGAGATTTAAAGGAATATTTGGCATCATCTGAAACAGAATATTGAACGTGGCAACGGATCCACTTAATAGAGTAGTTCCTGTCCCCTTTATCTCAGATGCACTTAAAATTCATGTTACCTCTCCTGATAGGCCATATTCAGCAAAGGATGGACCAGCACATGTTCCAGCTTTGTTTTGCTATTCTAGGGACATAATTCCAACAGAATACCTCTGTCCAGAAGGTTTTGTTGCTTAAAGAAACATATCCAACAGCAATTATTGCATACTTTCAGAAGCTTTTAAATAGATTACCCAGGTCTAAGTGAACTGAAGAAACTTCCCCCTGAAAAGAGGGGAGAAATAATGAAAGAAAAAAGGTTTACACTCCTAGTGAAAAGAGACAGCCCAAAAATCAGACGACCCAAACCTCATCTGGTTTTGGTTCAGGTATTTGAACCTTATTATGACAATAATGTTGTTTCCCTGGCACTTAGTTTATTGGAAACTTGGTCTCAGGTTCCAAGTAACGTAGCTGTACCTTTGGCATTAGATATAAATTATAATAATTCTGCTTGGAGAGGTTATTTATGATGAGAAGATATTTTAAAAAAAAATTTTAAAACGTAGTCAAGAAAAACATGTGAAAAGGCAGCAATGGTTTAAAAATAAATTATATAAAAATGTAAACAACTTTCTTTCTGAGGAGGTGGCCTTCTATCTAACAGTGCTATTCTTAATTTAGTTTCCTTATCACAGCTGTGATAGGAAACAATCTTTCCTAGCTCTAAATCTTGGGCTTTCACAGGCAATGCCTATGTGCCAATCTCTCATAATCTTTTGCTCTGCATCTTCTTTGCTTTTCCTAAGCATAGTTACCATAGAGACAATTCTCAAAGGCTTTCTGCCCCCACATTCTCTAAGTAAATTTCTGGGGAAGGAGAGGCTTTAATATCTCAGTATCTATGACTTTTTCTTCCGTCAGTCCATATTCAGCAACAAAAATAAAAAATCCTTCTTTCCTCCTCATTGAAACACTGCTAAAGCTGACACAGACACACCATAAGTCAGCATGTCTTCTTCCTTAGAATTTAACAATCAAAATGAACAGAAAGACAAAATATAGGATAACAGTGACACTTATTTCTTGGAACTGATCTGTATTATGAATGTGTTTTCAGTTGTCTTTTTGAAACAAACCATGTAGTTTGTTTATACAGACTTTTCATTACTTACATAAAAAATATATACTGCCAAATAATCTTCAGCATGTTACAGTGAAACGTACTTAGCAGACAAACTTATATTGTATGTACTGATTATTTTATTTGGAAAAATAACTTTGGTTTACAGATTAAGTTGATTCTTTCTAATGCATAAAATGTGTATATTTAACAACTTCCTATTAAAATGGTTTAGATTTGATTTATTTCTGGTTGGTTCTTCAAAATATTCTAAAAATTCTAGCAGATAAAAGCTAAAATGTATATTTTTACAACTAAAGCAGACCATCTCCATTAAAGATGAGTTGCCTTCAAAGTGTTTCTTGAGAGAAAGCCGTTATAAGATTTCATTTATCTTTTCATTAACTTATGGTTCTATTTCATTTACAAGCCTGGTACTGGATGGGGTCAAAGAGGACAGATGGACAGACATTAAGCACAGTAAATTAAGAGGATGTCCTTTTGCATATAATGTTCAGAAAGTGACAAGAGCTTTCAGAAAGACTGATACCTCTAACTGTAGGCTTTTGTTCCTTTTTCTTCTGCAAAACATTGCATAGTTGTACTCCACCAATATTCCTTACTCTTTATTTCTCTGAATGAGAGACTAAAAGAATTTAAGAACTGAAGGTATTTGGGATTTAATTGAGGAAGTTTTTCTTAACCTTTCTGTTTCAAATTTTGAAATTTCTCTGCCTAAAGTGCTGGGACTACAGGTATGAAAATGCAATTATCACATCTGATTTATGAAGGAGGGCAGAAAGTGGCTTTGAAGATCATGCAGCTTTGCTCAAAGACTGAAGAAACTGTGAAGGTAATATCACTAGAGCTTGCTTTGAAGTTTGCAGTACAAGTAATTTGCAATCTCTCATCTGCAGTTTTATAAACTGTCCTTGTCCAAACTCTCTCACTGAAAAGCCTCCAGTTAAAGGTAGAGGAAAGTACAAACCAGGATGCAAGTCAATCAAGAAAAACAAAGGAAATATATTTAGAGGCTGTAGGACTGAGCACACATCATCTGCCTAGTAAATGTTATAATTACAATTTATTCCAAAAAGCATTTATCTTCAAAGACAAAAGAGAAAATGTTTTAACATGAACAGGTTTAATTATTTTTTGCTGTTATTGTTTCAAATATTGTACTGAATTTATCATGATGATAAAAATAAAAAAGCAAGAACATAGAACAGAAGTCTAAGGGATGGGTATTGATTCAACCCTCCACCATCTGGAATGAGAAAGAAGGGCTGGGATCAATATTAAAGAGTTTATAACTAATATTGATATTAACAGCTGTGAAGCACAAGCACGAGTAGTGACAGCTGGAATTATCAGCACAGCTACCCATTTATTTTTCCCAAGAACTTCTGCCCAAATAGCAAGAGCAGCAGAAGAGACATCAGTGAAGATGGGGCTGTACAAAAACATCAGCCTGAGCTACTGAGGCATAAGCATGTGTGCTCCAGTTGAGTTTGCTATAGAAAGGAAGTAATCTCTGGCAGAAATGTGGCAGAAAAAGAATATGCCAAGTATTACTTCAAGAAAATTGGAGTGAACCCACAGATCAGCTTGAGGCTGATAACTCCTCTACAATGCCTGAAATATATTCTCATGAATTGATATAGCTGTCTCCCAGTACAAATAAAGTCATACACATGCAAAGCTTCTGCAAAAATGCTTAAATACAGTAAGAAACTCCTGGAAAAAAAAGCTCAGAATAATTGTCTCAAGGGACATTAATAGAATACGTGAGGCTATAATTTTCAACTAAACATTACAAGCAAGAGTTACCACATAAATTGATGTCTGTATCTTATGCAGACATTTCAGCATTGAACTTAGCTTCTTAACTCACTTAAATACATCTCTCAAATTTACATGAGGTCTCCTTCTCCAGCTACTTTCACTCTTTTTAAGACACGTGTAAGTACCTTGCTCATTACTGGAACCATTTTTTTCCTTTTAAACACAGACAATATTATAAACTTGAATATGTTCAGTGCTGAAGCAATTCCAGAATCCACTGAGGTTACAAAAATTGAGATTATTAAAATGTGCATCTATTTATATAGAACAGAACAGAACAGAACAGAATAGAATAGAATAGAATGGAATAGAACTGTTTCAGTTGGAAGGGATGTACAGTGATGATCTACTGCTCCTCAAGTGTCTGAGCCATTCAGGGCTGACCAAAAGTTAAAGCATGTTATTAATGCCATTTCCTAAATGCTTCTTAAATGCTGACAGGCTCAGGGAATCAATCATGTCTTTAGGAATCCTGTTGCAGTGTTTGGCCACCTTCTCAGTAAAGAAACACTTCATAATGTCTATTCTAAACCTCTCCTGGTGCGGCTATGAGCCATTCCCATAGGATACCATATATGAGAGACCAAAAGTGTATGATTTGGGCTCTGGAGTATTTTTCTGAGTGATCTTTTTTATATTATAACAGTTATATATTATAAAAACCCAACAAACTGTGACCATGTTAACTGTGAACATTCATTTATATTGCTGTAAAGACATGTCACATGGGAGAAAAGCTGCAGACAGTGTGCTGATGGCACTACATGTGAAATAAAACGATGTCAGGCTAAGAACAGCATGACTGAACTGTCTTGGTGAGTCAGCGCTTGATTATTGAAATAAAATGTCGGCATAGGACAACATGGTTTTCTTTGAACAAGGACTTAAAACATGTTATGAGCACAAGTGTGTACAGGCTTATAGCATTAATAAATTTTGTTTTGGTGTACTCAGATCAAAATTAGATACTCAAAACTACGATGAGCTTTGTTGTTTAAGATACAGATGACAGAGTATCTCTGTATAAGCCTTCATATTTAATACTATAGGATTCTATCACTTTGGAGAAGGGCTGATTGTTTTACTAGAAACCATAAAAAGTTACAATGTGGATTTTAAAAAAAGCTTGCATGCAATTCAAAGAACCCTAGAAAGCTAGAGCATTTTTTTCACAGAGTAGGTGAAATGTTACCTCATTATAATTAAAAGCATGTTATCTTATTCAGTCTATCTTATAATACATTTACGACTTAGGCCTTGTTATATACGCATAAAATAAATGGCAGACTAGGTCATGAAAGAAAAGGTTTGTGAGACATACTGGTAATGCAGAACTTAAGCTAACTTGGCCATAGTATTCTTTGACAGAAATATTTGAAAGACAGTAATGGCCATCTAGGCCCTTGATGAGAGAAAAAAAAGTGGGAATTCATGCACTTCAATTTTTAATTTAATCTTCAGATCTTGGGTGATAATTTAGGCTATGAATGCAAAATCTTGAGACTGCATAGTAGAGAAAGAAAATACTCTGAAGTCCCTAACCTAGTTCTTAACATAGAGACAGATATTTGTGCATGTTAATTCATCTTGACAGCAGATCCAAATCAAACAGAAACATTCTTCTAAGAAATTAAGCAGTGATTAAAGAAGGCTAAAAGGGAAGTAAAACCCTGCAGCTTTTTGGACTGTTGAGGTTGAAACCATTGAAATTTACAGGAACTAATTCTAAACCTCAGTCCAACTGACAGAATCTGAGGTGCAAAAATCCAGCCTATTTGTGACAGCTGGCATGCTGCCAGAATCTCACTCCTCACAGGTTATTCACTTCTGCCCAGGACAATTATATTTTCTCTGCTGGAAACTAAGTAAAACACAATTCTGATATAACAGTAGGATCTTTACAGGAAACAAAAAAATATGTGGTTCTGTCAATATAGAAAGCAACAAAGTAAGAATGTCTTTGCCTAAAGTGCTTTATTAATATTGTTATCAGAGGGCAAATCTCATGTTATATAGAGAACTCCATTATTTTTTATGGTGTTAGGTTATGCTGTTAAGGACTAATCTCCAGAAGCAGAAAGGATTGGAGGAACAATGACAGATGGGTGAACCTCAACAACTTAATCAGAACAAATATAATGTTGACTTGACACCCCTCAGGGCCATTAGAAGATGATGATGAAGGCATTGTCTGGCTGTGAAATCTATGGAAATGGGTCAACCTGAGAAGCTCTCCCTGGCTGAGGTGTATTACTGCCTATGGGGCATGAGATTCATTACAGGATGACTCAGGAAAAGCAGTTTGGGATTGTGGGAGATTTATAATATTAGGAGGCTTTTCTGAGAAGGACCAAAGGCAAGGAGAAGGAAGGATCAAAGTGGATTAGAGAGGAACTAACATGGATAACAGAGTAAGAAAAGGATGAAAGGGGAAATGGGAATACACGGTCAGACTCATTGCCTGGTCCTGGGGACATGGAGTTGCAGCAGCCCCACCTCTAGTGGGCTTCTGGATATATGTTGGTACCAGACTGAGCAATTCTTAATGCACGTTAAGAGGGCCATTCTTGAACTGATTTCTATTCCCTTTTAATTACTTCAAGCTGAGCTTCTTAGAGGAAGAACAGAAAATCAGACAGTTTTGGGATTTTCTCATGAACTGTTGACTGAGTTCTAACAATGTTTTGTAACTTTTAAAGATGCACAGATTTTTTGATGAGTAGTTTCAAGACAGTTAATAAACCACTTAGAAAAATTACTAAAGGAGATAGAGTCCTGTCCTGTGGATTTATTGAAAACTGCAACAGTGCTGGCTGATTTAATGAAAACCATCTCTATTCTGTAACATCCATCAGGAATGACACACAGAAATGAGTGCCCGTGAAGATAGTAAGAAAAAGTCATTTTTTTCGATGCTGAATGTAAAAAGGAAATCAAAACTATTGTGTCAATCTGGCTAAGAAGTTACTAATTCTTTTGATCCCAGAATGAAGAACAGGATACACCTGCATACAAGTATTTCTTTCTCCCCGTGCCTTTTCTCTCAAGCTGAGAAATTTTGTACCTGTAACCTGATTTTGCAAATGGGAAAACCAAGGCAGAAAAATTTGACTCGGAGTCACATCACAAGGTGGTGGCCAGCCAGCCAAAGAATGCAAAAATCCAAAACTACAAGAGTCCACTGTAGTTACTGCTGGTTGTACACAGGAGAAAACTGAAAATTGATTATAAATAGGAGGAATTTTCTTTACTGCTATAGCAAAGCATTCCTGTTTTCAATTCTGTGTAATTCCCTCACTCCAAATTGTAAGAAATTGGGGTACTCTCATTGATTCACTGGATTATTCCTTCTCTAGACCCCTGAACTTTTATAAATGGGACATAACTACTAGTTTTTCTCATAAGTATGTTTTATACGCAGATATCAACACAGAAAAAAAAGAAAATATTAAGTTGCATTAGTGTGCATTTACTAACCATCTTTTTCTGTACCCTTCAAACAGACAACAGTGTCAGGTAGAAGTCCTTTCTCTGATAAAGCTGACCAGTGATCTACTGACAGAGGGTAGTTATCCACTACCCACCCTCCTTTTTCTGAAGCACCAGGAAACCTGTCTTTGTTCGTCTTCATAAGCTGTTAAAAGATGTCAAGTTCAGGAATATAAAAAGACTTAAGTCAGTCAGCTGTACAAAAAAGACTGCACAATACAGAACTATTTTCTAATTGTTATGATTTTTCCTTATTGTTATTGTAAAAAGTAAGATATTTATTACTTTATCAGTCTGAATGAAATTAAAAACATTTTAAACAAAAAGAGCCTAATGTGATAGTGATTTTTTAAGCTTGCCTATAAAGAATTTAGACTCCAGTTTCAATAGTTACACACCATTGAATACATTTTAAAAAATTCAAGATTCTTGGATAAACTTTCATAAACAATTCTTTTCAAACTCTTATATCTGGTGTTCAGGTCTCTAATAGTGATTAAGAATATAAGAATAGAGCAAGCATACAATTATCCCTCAGATAATTCTCCCAGCATTTAACAATTTGTAGCTCAGGTAATTTGCAAGACAGAAATAATTTCGGTATAAGTGTGTGAATACACACAC
Organism: Origma solitaria; assembly: GCA_013397895.1. Classification (NCBI taxonomy): domain Eukaryota; kingdom Metazoa; phylum Chordata; class Aves; order Passeriformes; family Acanthizidae; genus Origma; species Origma solitaria. The sequence continues at coordinate 61,167 of VZRL01003809.1, forward strand.
ACACACACACACACACACACACACACACACACACACACACACTCATATATATTTATTAAAAGGTGTATGAAATAGTCCTCAATTGATTTATCGATTTGTCTTTCATGATCTTCCTCAGTCTCTCCTCAATCCTATGTAAGCTTTCAGGCTACGTAATAGAAACTAAATTGATCATTCAAACAGAGAAAATAAGAACATATATGGATAATGTATAAAATGTTACAAGTTGCTCTCAGGAAAAGAGTGCTTTGCTCCATAGTTCTTGTAGTCTTACCTCTGCAATAGCTTCCTCCAGGATTTCAGCATGTATTTGAGGTAACGGAACTTGAGATGCACTTTTCATGGCTTCTTCTACCATGGCTTGAACATCTGGGTGGTCAGCAGTTATCTCTGGTATTCCTAACAATATAGATTTTTTAAAAGCACTTCACAAAGAAATTAGAAATTATTTCAATGAGAAATTAGGAATCAAATAAAGCATTAAATCATAACTCCAGCACAGCAGTCATTTTAAGCAATGCTACACAACTGCACCTAGAAACAAACACCAGTTCTGAATGCAAATCTAGAGAGTATTTCATAAACCTAAGTTCTAAGATCTTGGTTCGCTCTCTCATTTTAAAATAATCAACCTCTTTTTAACTGTACAGTATTTTCTACCTCTAAGTTAAATATTGTTTCAATATTAACAGAATGACGTTTCTGTAGTAGAAGGATCAGGCACTTGCAGCATCCAAGAATTTCCTTTGATTTCATTTCTCTTTAATTCCTAAATCAAAAGGTTGACCAGATTAATTTTAAAATCAATAACAATCTTATATCAAGGCAGTGTATTTTAAACAACCAATTAGCCTGCATTCCCTATGATGCACAAAACATTCATATTGGATCCACATTTTGTTATTAATTGCTGGCACAACAACTGTAATTATTTTAAAGTTTTTTAAAGAACACTCACAGTTAACTTATTAATTTGATGAAATTTGGTGAAGAACTGTTTTAGCCAACTGCAGTACCTACTAGGAGTATGATTTGGAAAAAACACCGTATTTAAATTACGCCAAAATTTTTCAATGATTGTATTGACACTTTTTACATGGACAAATGTACACATTTATCAGATTATTTTTGCCAAGTTAAAAGGTCGCTGGGAAAGGGGCAGCATCTTAATAATTTCCATTCTGCAAAAAAACTCAATGTAGTCCAAAGCCAAACATCTCCTTATGTATTAAAAAGTTTAGAAACAATCTTATGCTATGAAAAGATACGTAAGGGAAAATAGATCCTCTGTTTGTACTTCAGTTTTGCAATAAAATTGCTTGAGCTCTCCAAAGTTATTAATTAGGATTAATTTCTCATTAATCTTAATAGGATTTCACATCCCTGTCCTCAAAAGTACTTACATAGCCAGGAATCTGGAATGTAACAATGTTACATTGAACTGTTTTAATTTTAGTGTCATAGCTCATGATTATTCTTACCGCAATGCCAATGATTTTTTATCTCTGTCAGCACCTATTTGGCAGCCCTAGTGGAATATTCTGACCTCTTGTTAGATGTATCTACCCATGAGAATGTCAAACACGGTGATTCCTTGCTTAGGTGAATAAGACAAAATGGCCTGATTGTCCACTGGAACCATAACTAGACCTAACTATAAAAAGGCAATTCTAATTCAATGGAGTATCTTCATTTCAAAAGAAATTATTTTGACAAGCCCCCATTAAACTTACTGGGGAAAAAATACAAATTTTGTTTAAAAGATATTATTTTCACCCTTTCAAAATATTTCTTGAATTCATCAAGCTGCAGAAACCTAGGCAGCTTAAAAAGTCTAAATGTGACCAGAGCTGGAGCAATTTATGAATGTGCCATCTGTGACAGCATACTTGGAAGGCTGCTCCAAAGTGAAAAATGTGTAGATTGTGGATTCACATCAGTCCAGCTGACAAGCTGCTTTCTTGAGGAATATTTCATTTCTGTAGAGATTTAATTTGTCAGAAAGTCATTAAATTGGAATGTTTTCAACTAGTATCAGTCAGAACCAATTTCTTCTTTCAGCTCAGAGTTCCGAAAACTCTTTTTTACATGGCCCTCAAATTCAAAGGATTTATATATATATATATATGTAAAAAATACTGAATTTTACTAAGCTATTCCCTTCACTGCCATGTTCTTTTATTTCATGTTTTATGCACAGCAATCATAGCAACTTCTGCAACTTTTTCTAAGTCAAAGTGACAGCAACTGCTTCAGTTAAATAACATCAAACAAATAAGACAGCTTCAAAGACCCACAGAACAGTTTATTCACCTGATTCTTCTGTTTCTTCTTCTAATTCCAATCTATTTTTCACTGCTGCTATAGCCTTTTCTACTGCACGCCTTCGGAATTTCTCTGTTTTTTTTTCTTCTGGTTCTTCTTTATATTGCTGAATGAGTTTATCCATATTAAGAGCCTAGTGAAATGGTTGGAAAAAATACAAATAGACAGAAGACAAATATAGCATCTTATCCAACTTCTATAAAATGAAAAAATTTTGGAAAAACTCTGCAAATTTCAGAAAAATTTACATATAATTCAAGTCCAGGGTTGGTTTTTTTTGAAAACAAAAATATTTTTAACTTGTACTTTTATTTAATTATCTTAGATACAAAAGTTATTAATAATATTCTACTTCTAAGACAAATAACTGGAATGTAAAAGAGTATATAAAAGTATTTTTTATATGTAGCTATTTCTATAAAAATTAATTTCACTAAAATCCTATGTTTCCTCTGTAATCCCTATATTTGTAATGTAAATGTTAACACAACAGCAATGTGCTTAACTGATTCCAAGCCTCAGCTGATGCTCTGCTATCAAAGACATTTATGAACATACCTTTCCTTTATAATTTTGTGCAATTACATCACACATAGTTGTTCTTCCAGAGAGTGGAGGACCAAACACAAATACTTTACAAGGAGGAACTGGCATTGGCGGTAAGAGGTAAGGCCGTGGATTCAACATAAATTTTTTCAATGCCTCTTCGGATGACAGTACATACATTTTACCTAGAAAACTTAGAACAGAAGAGAAGCTAACAGTTACAGTTATCTCATAAAATAGATATGAAAATTAAGAGTGTCAAATTCCACTAACCTGACAGCAAACTCTGGGTTTCCCATTACAATGTCCCCTTCCTTTAGAGCCACAGGACACACTTGACCCCACCTGCTTCTACGCCATCGGTATCTGGGTGCTATCAGCTCATAAGATGACAATGCCTGGAAAAGTTCATCCTGTTTATTAAAACAGCAATAACAACATGTTTAATTTTTGTCTGAAGTTACATATGCCTTTTTATTAGAAGTTTTGGAAACATTTTGATGGAAAATAAGCAAACTTGAAAAGAAAACCACATCATGCTTTTTAGAATATTTGTTTTTGATTATATACTTCAGAATTGCAAGACAATTTTAAAGAGAAATTACTTCATTTTTCAGGTTTATTTAAAAGAAATAAAATAGTTCTTTACTTATTATTTTTAGAAGTTTAAAATTATACAGAGCCATTTATTGAAGACAATAGAAAATGGCCAAGATTTCTGCTAAAGGGGATGAAAAAGGGACCACAATCTGTGTCAGGGAATAGCAATGTCAAAATATCTATTTTAGGCATGCAGAAATATCCTGTGATAGGAGTATATTTAACAGCCTTTGTACAGAATGTGAATAGTGAGTGAATCCTAAAGTCATGGTGACTCTAAATTCAGAATAGTACAGACAAGTGCTGGCTGTGAAGAACTGCAGAAGAACTTTCAGAACCTACAAAGACAGGCATTAAAATAACAGTTTTACACAGAAAATTTTGAGTTTTCACTTACTGTCACTACTCAGAAATAGATCCTTCTGTGAAAACGTTTTTTCAATGCCCAAGGACAGTCAGAAAACCAACCCTTATGTTAGGAAAGTTGAGCAAGGAGAGAATACATGATAAAGGTTTATGTTTTAATTGTTTAAATATTGCACTCATCTTTACTGCAATCTGCCTCCCACTGCCCTAATCTCAGAAAGAACACAGTAAAATTGGATAAGTTTCAGGAAAAGATAATATAACTGATCAATCCCACAAAAAGATTGTCATGTAAGAAGGAGTAAAATTATATAGACTGGAATTCTTCAGTATAGCTACATAAGAGCAGGGCAGAAGTCTGAAATCTGAGTTATTAGAGGGTAGATGTAGAGAACAAAACTATTCACTGACTTCTGCATATAAACTGGAGGACACTGAGCTAAAAGGCTGCAGGTTCAACACAAAGGGAAATAATTCTGTACATAATGTTCAGTTAAGATGCAGAATTCTTTGCCCTGAATACTGTGGTTACTAAAAGCTTATACACAAACTAAAACAAACGCACAAAGTAATTAAATAATAAATACAGATGACTTTTGACACAGAAAGTCTTTCACTTGTGAACTTGTTAAGAACTGAGAAAACAGAAAATTGAAGGGAGGAGTATTTCTCCGAAAATGTGGGGTCTCCCTGTTACAGCCCCATTCATATATTCCAAGTTTTGTTTAAGAAATAGGCAAGATTATCACAACTAGATATAGGTGACAACATTCATGTAAAGACTTCTGGTTTTCAGTTTTATTTGTAAGGGACACAAATTATAATCGCCATGATTCAGCAAAATTCAGCACTAACTTGTCATGTTTCTAATTAATTACAAGAAAATAGAATGTGTATTATTTCAGTTATACAGAATGTTGCTAGATTTGGATTAGCATGTTGTTTATTATTCAGGAAAAAAGTAGACTGAACTAAGCGTCAGTTGCTGAAATTGTTACCCTTTGGCTAAAGTTTCTTTATTTCCTTGGAAGGAATTAATTCTTCCTCTGTTGCTAAAACAACAATTTTGTTCAAAGTTTTATTATAACCATTACCCTTTTTTTTGGTAATGACATTTTTTTTTAAAATTTTCATACCTTTTAAGTGGATTTCAGTCCCAGAATTACCTTAAATTCTCATTTCTGAAAGGTCAAGGCCTAAAAAACACCCTTACTGCATGGTAAAACAAACTGGTTGTTGTGAAACAAAGATGCTACAAGATAAGCTTATAGCAGGAAAAAAAAATTCTAGTTATTACAGTCAATCACACTTTGCAAAAGCACACTTACATTTTGCTTTCCCTCCAGTGTTTCTTCTTCTTCACTTTGAAGTCTGGTTACAGGAGCTGCACTTTGAACTTCCATAGACTGAAGTCGGCTTACCACTGCCTAAGGAGAAAATAACTCTTGATTTAGTATCAATCAAAACTGGTTTTTTTTATCTGAAGGGGCCCCTAAAGTATATTTAAAATTGTAACTTACTGTTTATATAATGGCTACATATACACTAATGCCCAGTTTCTAGCTCAGACTCATGCTAGTTCTTGAGCTGAGTTTTAACAAGATATTTGGTAGATACAGGCAGTGCAAAATGCCAAATCACAGCCTTTATATCTTATTATGCTGTGAATCCCAAGCCTTCTAAAGGACTAGACTGTGAAGGTTCCCCCAAGGCAGTGCAAGTATTCAAATGAGCTCCAACCTGAAGAAGAGGCAAATCTCTTTGGGAAATCAGATTATGCACATTTGAAAGCAACACAATTTTGGGTAGTTTATTTTAAAAGTATTTCTATCAAATGTCTACCAATGAGAATTAGATGATATTAAATTTATTTGAAGTTTTTCCTGAATGTAATCTTGATTGAATGCAAGTGTTCTTGAAATGAAAATGCAAATTCTGTCATGTCTGGGCTAGTTTTATAATAGGTCTTTGTCTTACTTGTAGGTAAAATAGTTGGAATCACAACATAACTTGATAGCATTTACTATAAATTTTGTGTTGTAATGTTCACAAACAGATCATAAAAGAGGAAATTTTATGTTCTAACACTGAAAAATTACTTGGGTTGTTTTTTCCATAGGACCACTCTTGGTAGTAGAGTTAAGCATAAACTGAAATAAATAACTTACAGAATTATAATAATACAATTTGTTTCAAACAACAGAGGAGAAAATGCAGGAGAAGCTCACTTCCTACCTTGTCAAAGACAATCTCCTACTTCATTTTCAACCCCATACTCTAGGTTCTGATTTGAAGCAACTTCTAGTTGTGAGGCAGAGGATAAGACTATTTATCTTCAAAATTTATCATTGTAGGATTTTAACAGGGAGAACAAGTCGCTATGTTACAAGCTAAAAATCCAGACACAAGCACTCAACAGAATTCTTACAAGAATAAAGGATCTTCTATTACATAACAAAACAATATCAAAAATTATATAACATTTTATAATATATACATTATTTTAGACACAAGCACAAAATAAGACAATTCTGTAAATATATCATACTGAAAATGTTCTAATTTCTCATTATATTTTACATTAATACACATCAGCAAAAGCACTGAAACCAGAGTATAAAACTTCGTAGCCTGCCTGAAAATATTCTCATGTGACATCTATGTAAGCCTGGGGGCAGAGCAGTGAATCTTACAACTAACAGAGGAAGGAAAGCAAGTATCTCAAAAATCATGCTTTCTAATGTAAATGAATGAGTTTTAAACACAACTTAAAATTTTGCCAACAGGAAAACAATCCACAGAATTGAGAAATTATTTTCTAGTGGACATTAAATTCGTTGGTGCATAGTTTACTTACCTCAAAAATATGATCCGGTTGCTGACTTCCATCCACTTCAATAAGATATCGACAATCGTGATCAGCCAACAATTCCTGTTTAAGAACAAAGACATACCTATCAATTGATTATAGGTAACCAGATAATGACATTGAAGCTCATTCTGTTCCTGTTCATATCAAAGGTTGGACTCCTGGGGACTTCAGCAAAATGAAAACTCATTGTACAACTGGCTTGTAAAATCTTCTGGAGAGAAACTTTTATTTGATGACAGATAAATATAGAGGTAATTCCAAAATTGGGGTTACAATAGGTTCAGAACATACCTTAGATGTCTTAGCTCAAATGCAAGAGAGCTAAAAAATATCAAGATACAGTAACATTTTGTGTATGAATTCAACTTTTAACTGTACCTTAATTTTTTGCTGGAAAATGATGACAATCTCAATTAATACATTTCTTTAAAGGCCAGCCATGAGACCAATGTTTTAATTTTGGTCCTTACACCAAATTTCTTTAAAATTTGGACCATACATTTTATTTTTCTCATTTTAAATTTTTACATTAGCAAATAAGGTCTTAGACTCCCATGACAGTGGTAAATGTCTCTCTCTGAGGACTGAGAACACTCACTCCAATCCTGACATATATTGGTCTCACCTCAGGCCTAAAAAAGCCTATTGAAGGTGACTTTACAACTTTGCAGGTAATCTGTTGCAGTTCTTCACTACATTTATGGTCAGAGCTCACTTCCCAGCTCATTTCATGTAGTCTGTCTTCTATACTGTAAATTAAATCATCTGCCCTATCTTTTGTAGAAATAGATAATAACAACTGATTAATTCTTTCTAATACTCTTCTAAATAGAGGATAATGATTTGTATTTCTCTTTTATACAATGGTCTTACAGTCTTATTAGTACATCCATAATATTTGAGTTTATACAACAGCATCTCATTTATTGACTTAGTTTTGACTAACTAAATCCCCACAGATTGCAGTCTGTAGTACTGCGGTCTAGCCAATTATTTCCCTTGTTGTGGTTGTTCATTAGGTTTCCTTCCTCATTGTAATATTTCACATTTATTTTGGATCAGTTTAATTACAACAAATTTTCAAGAAATCAAACTGTGGTCTCCTATGTTCATTCTGCCTATCTCCCTATCAGTGCAAACTGCACATCTTGTAAACTTTTTTCAATTTAAGTTCCATCATCTCAAACTCTACCTGGGCCAATGAAAAATCCCTATGTTCTTTTAATGTAATAATGGACCACTAAGTATTGTCACCAATACATTCATTAATACTGAACCCAAAGTGAACCCTACCAACTAGTGGAATGTGTTGAAACTGTTGAAGTTTGGTATACATCCCAAAGTAATTTAATCTAAACAACTTCGTATTAGTTTCCTTATGAGAAATCCACATGAGATTGTGTAATGATTAAAGATACCATATTTTTTGGTTTGCCCTTCACAGCAGTAACAAGTTTGTTACTCCAGCAAAGAACCTTATACCAGTTTTATACAATTTTATCTATAGGTTTAACTAATCCATAGGGAAATTGAAAAGCATAAACAATAATTGTCAAGTGGGCATCAAACATGAGGATTTTGCAGTTGCTTGTACCAGGAGATAGGAAAAAAAAAAAAAAGAAAAAAAGAAAAGAATAAACTATTTCTTTGGACCTGTTCTGGCTTTTTTGGCGGGGGCAGAGAAGGTGGGAAGAAACACACAGTAATTTCACTTTCTTGAATACAACAGGGAAAGAAAATGTCACAGCTGCAGAAATTAAATAAGTGATAAAACAAACTGATGGGCTAATTACTGTGTATATAAATCTGCAGGCAATGAAGCAGGTGAGGAAGGGAATCTATTGGAGTGGAAGACAATGGATGCAGATTACTTATGGGATTGCATTCCAGAAAGGACTCTGGTAATGGTGATGAAACACTGGAGTCTTCAAATATTTGACTTACTAGATTTAGACAGCATCTGTGGTGGCAGGTATGGTTTCACTTTTAAAACTCAAAGTGGATTACTTTATCTTGAGTCCAGAGTAGAAACAACACCTACAGATGACAACATTGTATCACTGATTTCAGAAAAAAATTCAGAATTTGGGGATATGTTGTAGCATGACCACCTCAATACAACAAATCTCAAGCTAAAAAAAACAATGAAAACTGTGCAAGGTATTTAAAAAATATTTTTTTATGCATAATCATATTACTTTGCTTTTTCTTACTTCTAAAGGATGAAGCATTATATCCTTGTATAATCCAACTCTTTTCACAGCATTTTCAAGAAAATCTTCAGGCCTCTGTACTAATTGAAGAGGTTCTGATTTTCTACGTGGACCTTCTGCAATCTGCAAAACAAAATTTCAAGATACAAAAATAATGTATTAAAATAATGTTTGTCTTCACTCAAATTTAAATAAAACAGCTTTGCAGAGTATTACAAAGAGTATTAGTCCAGTGATTGCTGACCATGATCCTATCCTAATGAAGTGTAATTTCTATGAATTGACGGCAATGTGCCTAGAACCTTCATTGATAATTCTCTGGCCCTAAATTACAAAAATTTGACCTGAATTCGAAATTAATACCTTCATAAAAAAAAAAAAAGGAAAACCCATTTGTAGTAGTGTAACACCAAAAGCAGAAAACAAGCCTGCCAATACTAGTGAAAGTTGCTACAATAAACAAAAATTAAGAACTCTTTTATTTGTCTAGGTCAAGAAACAGGCAATGTAGAGTCACCCTTCTCTTTCTGATACATGCTTTTAACTTATGGCAAGAAACAGATCAGTGACTTTTGAGTTAGAGATTGAGTCCCAGTTAAGCCATACAAAGGTCAGTATTTGCTGTCACTTAAACCTACTGTTTAAGTACTACCCTACATCTGTTAAAGTAGAATAGAAACAGAATTAAGATTAAAGTTGAGTAAAATAAATTCATAACATAATATGCTGATATTTTAGAAGATCAGAATTTGTTCTGCTTTGTCTAAAGGACATTGTAACATTTTGCACTGTTTAGTAATTAGCAATATTTACCTCCTCTTCTTCTTCTTCTCCTCTTTCTCCTTCTTCTTCCTGCCCTTCTTCTTCTTCACCCTCTTCTCCATCCTGATCTTTTTCTTTCTTATGCTTCTCAGTAACTTTAGGATCCCACTGGCTCCTCTGATATAGCTTCCCTGAGCCAGGGTCTTGCTTTTGTCCTGATATTCTTTGGCATAAGTCATAATCTGCACACTAGCAAGGAAAAATTAAAAGCAAATCATGTGTTTACGGTACTGCTATAATATCTTTTTCTTGGAGAGACAAAATTTCTCTAAATTGGTCTACTAATAACAGTATTTCATTATTGCTACAGTAATCTAGAATCTCCCTTCTTCCTTTCTTTTTGATCTAATGAAAACAGTTACAATTTTGATCTATCTGTGAAAACAGCTTCAATCCACTGGAATCAAAGGCAAAGTTATTTCTTTGACTTTGGGGCAAGGATTTTTTAATATGCAGTTAGTCTCAGTCATTTTCCCAGAGGAGATGATGTTAAGATGAAGTCAAGAATTTAATTTTTGTTTCTAGTGTAGTTAGTATCACTCTTCCAATTGTATTGTTGCACATGAACAATACAATACATATTGTCAACAATCGGGATTTCTCAGTACCTGGTATTAAAACAAAGACTGACTTACTAAAAAAAGCAAATCTGCCTGAAAAGCAGCAAAAAATATGGTTTTTTTATGTTTTAGGATCTTTCTGGGACCACAGAAAAAATGTTTGAAGTAGGCATTCACAAATTTCCATTATGCATGTTCAAGCAAATTAAGCCTTAGAAGTATGGGATTAAAACAAACACTCTGAGTTAAATCTGCAAAGTGATAGAGTAGATCCATACCCTGAGGCTTAGCATCTGACAAAACACATAGATATGACAACTAGAATCAAAATCCCTATGAGAATGGAGCACACCACCAGAGGCTGACTATTCAGCGCTGTCTCAGCAGCTCCTGCTGCACATTCAAAGTAAAAGACAAAAATAATCTAGTTGATTATAAATAAAACATTGCTAGAGGAAGGGCCTGAAACCTTGTTCATGACTATACATATGGTTATTTTGTCTGCCATGGAGTCTGGCACAGTTTGGTGTGGGCCATCTAGAATCTCCCCCAGTGAATAGCTGGGCACAATCTGGAGAATGGCACAGGCCTTGGGCCTTTCCCAGTGGGCAGTTTGGGCACTGCTGCTCCAGTCTGACTAACAAGACAGCATAGCAGTGTTTGGCCAAAGCAGATGGCCTGATGTCTGAGGAGTTCCTCTTGCCTTGTTTTGTTTACTAATATGGAGGTAGCAAACAAGTCCATTCTTTTAAATTACATTGAGAAAGTCCTCTGAAACCCACACTAATAATGATTTATGTTTCTCTGGTTATATCAGAGTCACTTTTGTAAAATATCTGGTATGTCATATCACTTCTCATGAAGAAACTGAGATTTGTAAACAAGATGAATTAATAATGAAGCAGTTTCACAATTAGTGACTGAAAAGTAAAACAATTTGCTTTCTAATTTCCATATGTGAGAAGTATCTTCCTGCATTACACAAGTGGCAGATGTATATGTGTCCAAAATCCCATAATAATAACGTAATTTGTAGTTTCCTTCTCTTGAAAACCTGTACATGGTAGAGGTGCAAAGACTGTAATTGCTGCTAAAGTTTTAGGACATGTTCATTATTTTACCTGAGCAATGCTTATAATGGAACAAACTACTGAAAATCTATTCCAACTTAAAGAGAACAATTTATCATTGCTCAATAAATTCTATTGTAAAGTATAAAGAGGAAAATATTATATTTCGCATACATAGCATACAAGTCTACTAATAATTAGGAAAAATTCCAGGAAGTTACTGAAGATGACATTACCTTAATGTTAATCAGGACATCTGGCTTTAATTTTAGATTCATTATTTTCTCTATTTGCTGTGGAACAGTCATGTATTCCTCTGAGAGACAAGGGAATCCAGTGAGAACATAACCTGCCAAATACATTTTATTGAACATATTTTTAGAGGGTTTGTCAATTATAGAGCCAAGTTATACTCCTTTAAACAGCTATCATCTTCTTTAAACAATACATGTAGTGGTACAATTTTAAACTGTGTACATGACATAACACTGCTAAAAACATCCGGCACCCATGTCTACTTCAAGTGAAATACAGACCGAAAAGTGTGCTGTTTTCAGCTTTATAGAGTACTCTCAGCATTTAACTCAATTAAAAATGTGTAGACATTAAAGATCATACTCAGACCACCTGCCTAGCTCAGACATTGTAGCGCCTAAAAAGTCACACGCTTTCACGAGACCATTTTTGCCACCAGAAGACTCTATAAAAGGCACTGCAAAAAATAGTCACTCTATGATTTAAAGCATTTAAACCAGGAGCCTAGGCTGTCTATACAACCTTCAAATGTTTTGGCTTCTGTGGACAGCCACTGTACTGCCTCTCAAAAGGAGGCACTATGCACACCACATGCATATGGATAATTTGATAAACATCCATTCACTCAGAATTTCCAATGCTGAGTCCTGTTTGGCAAACGGACACTGGCTAGATATGACAAGCAGATTGGTAATAATACCTTTTCCCAGCATTACAGTGCTCAGCCCCATGGATGAACTTGTGGCTTCAAGTTCCTAGAAGGGTACTCTAACTATTGATGGCTGCATGTGTACAGTAAGAACTACAGAGTGGCAACAAAATCAGTATTCATGAGGCCAGAATGAGGGACTAAACAAAAATCAGCTGAATGTTTTTAGCCAAATAATGAGAATATTCCGTTAGAGAAATGGTGCATGCTTAGAATTTTATGTGATAACATTTAAATGCAAGTCTGGGCAGCAGAAAAACATAACAGCAGTTTTTGCAAGAGCTGTTATGAGTGAAGACTCCTACTTCTTTGGGAAGCTACTATCCATAGATGCAAGAGAAGAAGAGAATAAGAATAAGTCATTCCTCTAGGAAGTTAAAATCCTGGATTCTAAATTGTTGATATGTTTAGAGAATTCTAATTGGTAGCGAGGTGTGAAGAGTGTGCACAGCCTCTGCTTAATCAACACATCCCAGATAACAGCTGATGTGAGGGGAATGGGAGTGTAACATGGAAAACTGTTCTCTGAGAGACTGTTTACCCCCAAATTAACAATGTGAGGAGACTAAAAATAATGTATACCTAAGGCAACAGTCAACTAAATCAAAAAAGTAACCAGGGAATTACCAAGAAACTTTTGAGACACACTTACTGTGTGTACTGTTTACAAACTTGTATTTTACAAACACTAAAAGTAAAAAACCCAACGTTTCATACAACAGTTTCTAAAATCTTTAATGAATAATTTACAGCAAATTGATTAGTTCCCGCTGAAAGCCTACATAAGCTTCCCCAGCATTATATTAAGATAGTTGGTGATAAAAAAAAAGTTATTAGAACTAGAGAACACCTAAAGAAATTTGTTTTGGAGATGAGTTCTAGTTGGTAGGAAAAACAGTGAGGATGTTGGCTATTCTATTCCTTGCTACTTTGGGGCATTTGTAATGCAGAAAGTGTCTTGGTCACAAGAACCAAACTTTACTCAACTTTACAGTCATGTTTACAGTCTCCAGGATCTCTGTGCTCCTCTGCAATGCACACATCTGCAGACTGACTCAAGGGGGGGAACTCCAATAACAGAAGCCTCTTCATGCCTTTACTGAAGTCCTAACGTACAGATTAAGAGACTGGCATTTCTGCTGCCACCTCTTCCAGCAATTTTTTGACCCCACCTTTTTTTTAATTTCTTACCTATTTCTCTCTTTTTAATACTGTTTTAAAAGCCTGTTTTCTCTGGATAAGGCAGTATATTTTGGAAAACCATTGAGTCTTAGACTAGAGAAGGAACAAAACCCTGTCTCTCTCTCATAATGGAAATTTCAAATAAAACTCAGAACAGGAAAAAGAAACTACATTTCATTTTTACTTCCTTTACTCTTAGCAGTATATTTGTCTTCAGGAAAGAACGTTCAGACACTAGCAAGATCTGCAGCACTCATCTTGACAGCCTCAATCATCATAATCTTTCCTCAAATAGAAGAATTACTACCACTACCATTACTATTTTCATCCATCTTACTCCATGTCACAAAATGCACAGGAAACAAACAATGTTGTAAGAGGAAAAAAAAAGGCCATAATACTTAGCATTTTCAATAATCTGTTTTCCTTATTTTTCATTATTTAAAATGTATAAAATATTTTTGCTAATGGGTCTTGGTTATGTTGTTGTTATAGCAGTATTGAAGAATAAAATATCTATATTTTAAATTCTAGAATTCTTCTAAACAGATAATATTGTCAAATGAGAGTCATATCAACACTCAAAATTTTGGGGAAACTGTTTTCTCAAAATTAACACAACATAGGACTGGTATGACATTTCCTGCTCTCCCATATTGGTAAATCGATCCCTAAACACACTCTCAGTTTATTGATATTCCACAAACGGAAGAGCATAAGAAAAAGCTTAAATTATATTAGAGTACCAATGGATTAAAATGGATGTAAAATTATAGCTAGCCCATTCTAAGAAGTTTAGGCTATAAATATACTTACCAAAATGAGCAACTTCTGGTGACTCAGTCTTTTGCAGAATCATTTCTATAACCAGTTCCTCAGGAATACTTTGACCTTGACAAAGAAATTCTTGACACTAAGGTAAAATGCAAAAGGAAGGTTTATATAGCATGTGTTTGTTAACAATGCGACAAAATTTAGTAGAATATTAGCCCTTTACCTTAAGTCCATATTCTGTTTGTTGTTGAATATTTGTTTGAATTACTTCTGAAGCTAAGGAAGCATATCAAACATAAGAAAATTAAAATAATTAATACAAAACATTTTCTAATCAAACATGTACATGCAGATACATACATACATACACATACACACACAGAAGAATGTAGGTGTGCTCCGAGCAATCAGACTATTTTTGAATGAACAGCCATTATATTTAGGGCCATTATGATATTTTGCTCATCCAGAACCTGGTGCCTTACAGCAAGGTCTGGGAAGGTGTTTCTCCCTACAGTTTAACCCTGTATATACTACAAAAAAATGCACAACAGGAGTTTTGCAGGATTATTTGAACTACTGATTTAAATTAAATCAGCATTAATGTCTTGTAATCCAGAGATGAGTATTTGCACTCAATCACTTGCTTAATTTAAAAAGCAAGACTTAGAATAACTGTTCAGACACACAAAACCATCTGCTTTAAGAAAAGTGATATCCATCAAATTCAAAGACTGCCCTATGTCTCTGGGGAGAGTGACATCATACTAGAATGAGTCTGGAAGTCTTTCACACTTTTGTATGAATTAAATAATAAGACATTTAACAGAAGTTTTTAAGAATTACTCTTAAGGCTACATTTCTGTTACTAATAAAACAGGCCAGGGAAAGGTCCTGAAGCCAGGTGTCTCATGCCTATAGAGCCATAATCTTTCTTCCCAAAATACAGTGACTGTTTTCCAACTGTTCCTACCAGGAATGATGACTGTTGCACATCCTATCTTTCATACTGTGAATAGATGTTCAGAGGAACAGTATTTGCCATGGGCCAAAACTGAGACAGAGAATATACTAATAAACAATACAGACAACTGAAAATTGGCAATCTGTGTGCACCTGGGTCCTGTTTTATTTTTGAGTATTGACCTATTAATTGGATAAATGAATAGAAAGTATTATGTCAAATTAAAAAAGACTGTGAACACACTATTTAATAATACCCTATCTTGGTTTATTTTTAACACAACACAGGACAGATATTGTTACACTGGAGCAAGTTTAGTGGAGGACATCAAAACCATCAGAAGAGCCAAACAGCCTAGGAGAGGTCAAAAGAACTGGCCTTGTTCAGCCTGGAGAAAACCAGATAGCTCTTACTGCTGTCTGAAACTACTCACTGGGAAGTCACAAAGACAGAACCACAGTCATCACAGAAGCACATTTAGGACAGGAGGCAACAGACAAAAATAAGAACATGAGAAATTTGAATGGGGTAATTACAAAGCAATTTTTCATCAAGAAGATAGTCAAACGTTGCAAAGTATTTCTATGGGAGGAGGTGGAGTCTGTCCTTGCAGATACTCCAGACTTAACTGAGCAGCCCTTTTCAGCCAACCCTGCTTTGAGAGGAAGATTGGACTCAAACTGTGAGGTCCTTTCTAAACTAAATTATTAATGTTTACGTATGTTGAATTTTTTTCTTTCTTTTTTGATGTAGAAAATGAAAAAGATTTACTAGCGTAAGTTGAAAGAATGAGTGTGTACACATATGTAGGTTCACTAGCCAAAAGAAGATTAAAAGAAATATAATGAACAAAATAAGAAAAGAATAACTCCCTGAATCTAGTAGAATTAAAGCTTAAAAATGCAGTAACTGAAATTTAGATCAGCCCCTAAGAAAAAATTTCTAATGGCAAAGACTGTGCTACAGAGATTGAATGCCTAGAATTTTTTTTAAACAGATTTGATGAACATTTGTCAGTACTTGTTTAAATACATTCAAGCAGAGTGGCTTGGCTTAAGTGCACTCCTAATGTCCCTTCTGATTTTGGTTTGATCTATGTTTTGGATCAGGTATTAATTTTGTTGTTGTTGCCCAATACTACGAATGTAAAATTCCATATATAATTAAGTCAAAAAGGCACTTTATTAAAAGTGAATTTTACCATGTTACAATTCCAAATCTTTAAAGGAAGACAAATATACTTCATTTTATAAATAACTCTGCTTCTTGGAGTAAACCCCTTTGTGTGGGACAGTGCACAAACATAAAGGTAAGACCCTCCCTAGTGTTTCATGGTCTGCACTGAAAAATGTCTGTGCTCTCTGGAGTGGAATGAGTTGCCCCTGTGCGAACAAGAAGGGTCACACAAATCAGCTTACAAAACTGGAAATAGAATTTAATTAGGATGGAGAAAGAACCTCACAGTGATTTTTCTAAGCCTTTCAATAACTGAAAGGCCAAAAAAAGCATTTTATTTCTGGTATAATGGTTACTTGGCCCTTATCAGAAGTCTTTGCTGCAATCAGAAATACACCTTTTGAACTACAGGGAACAGTGAGGGTATTTGAAACCAAAAGATACTATAAAGCCAATGCAATGTTTCAAATATAGTGTATGTTTACCTTCTATGAAAATGCAATTCCAACTCTGAGCTAGTTTTCTAGCTAATGTTTTCTTTCCAGAACCCTTAAAATGAAAAATACACTTTTAAAAGAAAAACAGACACAAACCCCCCAAATATATAATACAATAAAGAATATATTTTCACATGATACAAACAATGAAAATCTACCATTGGGATTAGGGCCTCTGAGGTATGCATTGGGCAAACACAAAACACTCTTTCAAAATACCATCCTCTACTTTCTATTACCTAGCATTGCTAATATACTGCTACTGCCCTTTGCAGCTGATTGTCTCTGAAGTAATTATACTGAGTTTGTTTCTGAGTGACTCTATCTAAAACTCAGCTATGATTTGACCACAAATTCTCTTAAGAAACTCCATAGGACTAAAACCTATTATCTCCAGCCTCAAAGCAAATTATCATGTAAACCTGCTCAACCCTTTCCAAGCAGGATGCATAGGGATACTATTTCTTGACTAAAACAACAAATGCCTAAAAACTCTCCTTGTTAGTCCAATCTTCTTCGATACTGGCAAAACCTTAATCATTTACATGAATCTGGAGGAACCAACATAACCAAGAGTTATGAGACCTCCAAGAGTATGGTTACCTGAATGTGGTCTTGCAAAACTCTCCATCTTCCACCCTTAGGATTGCGCCCTTTTTTCAGAAGGGCATACAAGAAGAACTGTTTTGACAGTTTGTTTGTCCTTGATAAATTTTATCATTAAAAAATAGTAAAACCCCCCAAATAAATTACATTCCCAGTTAAGAGCATGGCAACAAACACTACAGCTTACTCATACCTTACATCTTACATGTGTGGTGAGAATACATGTATTTGGCTTTGCTTTAGTGGCACTTTGCTTCTAATTTAAAAGATATATCTTAAATAAGATAGGCCCTCTGCACATCAGTCATACATATAAAAGATATTATAATAAAAATAGCCTATTTAATTCCCTGCTTTCCTGGTAAGGCCTGTACAATTTCAACCCTCTGTTAAAATTTGTACTAAGGTCAGGCATCTACTGAAGGCAATGGTTGAGAATATAACAATTTTTTGTACTGTCTTTCAATGAGCATTTCATGATGGTTTGCTCTATGAAATGTGAAGTTACCTTTGTCATGTAAGGTTAAAAACGTGATGTTCATTTAAAACTAGACAAGCTAGTTCACTGTTGTCTTCTACTGAGCTGAATGCACTCTTACAAGTGCATATAACCATGACATGATATAAGGCAAACTTGTACAAAAAAAACCAACTCTCTTCAGCAAACTGAGGCACTAATGCAAACAAACATTTGAAAAAAAAAGAAATCTGAAAACATCAAATTTTTCTAAGTTAAGGAGGCCACAAATTATTTGGGAAAAAGAGAGACCTTGAATTCTAATGTAGTACAAATGCTTTTATCAGGACACCTTGGTGGATTTTGAATGTTTACAAATATGCACTATAGAATTATGTCAAAATTTTAATATTAAGATATGTCATACCTCATTGCATGTCTGTAAGTCAGTATATTAACCTGAAAGTTCTTTTACACCAATTAATGTCTTTAATTTGTCAAGCTTATTAAAAATCAAAATATTTTAATAGCATTGTTCTGGTTTTGGCTGGGGTAGAGTTAATTTTCTTCACAGTAGCTACTGTGGGGCTGTGTTTTGGATTTGTGCTGAAAAAAAAGTGTTGATAATATAGAGATGTTTCTGTTACTGCTGAGCAGGGCTTACACAGAGCAAAGGCCTTTCCTGCCTTCCATGCTGGTGAGGAGAGTGAGGGTGCATGGGAAGCTGGGAGGGAACACAGCTGGGACAGCTGACCCTGACTGACACACAAGGATATTCCAGAGCATATGGCACCATGCTCGGCATATAAAGGTGGGGAAGAAGAAGGAAAGGGAGGTACTTTTGGAGTGATGGCATTTGTCTTCCCAAGTCACTACTAAGAATGATGGAGCCTTACTTTCCTGGGGATGGCTGAACATCTGCCTGCCCATAAGAAGTAGTGAATGAATTCCTTACTTTGCTTTGCTCGTGGACATGGCTTTTGTCAAGTTTTATCACTTTTACCCTTCTGATTCTCTTTCCCACCCCACCAGGGCAAGGGAGCAAGAGGCTGTGTGGGGCTTGATTGCTGGCTGTAGTTAAACCACCACAAAAATAAAAACAGTCCAGTTGTCAATGTGAAAAGAGAAGAAATGTTTTGAGCAGCATGTAACTTTTAAGTACAGTAATAACACTTTTAATTGCACTTGACTGGTCACTCAAGAAAAAAATTGGTGTCATTAAATGAGACCCGAATCTTTACCATCCTCTGCAGGCCTTAAAGAGTCAAAGAGGTAAAAAAAGTAGGTATTTCACCCTTTTGCTAGCATTGTTAAATTAATGTTTGTAAAGAAAAAATAAAACTGTTAGCAGAATATCTGAGGAAAATACTTCTATCAGACATCTTACTGGCTTTCCAAAGACAATTAAGCAAGAGGGTTTGGACAACAGAAAGGATCTTTCAGCTTCATCTTCATCAAAGATGTCTGTAAAGGGCTGAGTTTGTTTTCCCTCTTGCAAAGCCATGCGTTTTCCAAGACTACAAGGAAAAAAAAGAGATTGTATAAAGAACAGTTGTTAACTGTGTGTAAAATGACCTTAAATCGAAACTGTATTTCAAGGTGAATGGATTTGTAAAAAAAAACCCAAAAAACAGAAGCTGCTATAAGAAGCAAAAGCATTTAGAAAGAAAACCTGCATCTGAAAAGCAAAGGATTGTCAGAACAACCCTTGATCACCAGCTGTTGATTATGACTCCTTCATGACTCTCATATTGCTTGTTGCTGGTTTTTAGTTATTTTGCTGATTTTTCCTTCCTGCTCCCATTACCACACAATTGTAACTTCTCTCTGGTCCCTGAAATGGACCATGGGCCTGCCAAAACCTTTGTCTTTGAGCTTCAGACACAGAAGGGCCCCATCATGGTCAATGGAACCACTTTCTGTTCACACAGGCAGGTACACAAATTAGGCTTTGCAGAATTAAATCATGGTTCATGATCTCTGTCATCCTCTCACAAATCCCAGCTCTTTCAGGAATGCAGGTGGTCGCAAGTCCAGTGCTGCACAACAAATTAAAAACTAAACAAATTTCTAATTAAGGTTAAGCAGGAGGAAAATTTGCGTGGGCCTTTAAAATAAAATGGAGGCCAAAAACATGAGGAACTCGCTGAAGTTTGTTTGGAAAAGACAAAATAGAACTTTGCTGTCTTTAGAGGGCCACTCCAGTCTTACAGTCCCAGTAAAACCCGCATGCAACCATCCAACCCAGTACAGCCCCACAGAACTCCCAGTTTAAAATTAAATTAAAAACTTCAACTAAAAAAATCTACTTCAGAATGAGAATCTGAAAAAGTTTGTCTTGAAACATCAAACCCAAATACCCAGACATTTTTGCAATAAATATTTTAATATTAAAAAAAGAAAGAAGCCTCCACATGTGAACCAACTCCCCATCGACCCCACAAAAAACCTCACCGGCTGAGCTTTACCTGCCGTTCCCAGCAGCCTCGCTCCTTCCCAGACCTTCACAAGGGTCAGTTTCCTAATTTACAAAAATCACCACAACCAAAGAAGGCACACACACACACACCTCCACACACACCCAGAACGAGGTCGCGGTTGGAGTCCCCCTCAGGCACGGGGGACGCGAGTGGGACTGAGCGAGGGCCGCCGTGCGCGCCCCCGCTGCCGCCGCCCTGCGCGCCTCC